>SAYR01058191.1:167468-194581 GCA_004382745.1 Argopecten irradians irradians | reverse complement strand
CTCATTTGTAGCCATCTTCGATTTTGGATCGACCCAAAAAATAACAAGACTTTGTCACGGACATGTCGGGATCATTTCATGCAAGTTTTCAGCCAAATCGCATCAGTAGAACTTGAAAGTTCAAAATGTGTTTTCAAGATGGCGGCTGCAGCGGCCATCTTGGATTTCGGATCGACCTAAAAAATAACACTTTGTCGGGACACCATGTCAGGATCATTTCATGCAAGGTTCAGCCAAATCGCACTGGTAGAACTTGAGAAGAAGTTCAAAATGTGTTTTCAAGATGGCGGCTGTGGCGGCCATCTTGGATTTCAGATCGACCTGAAAATAACCAACACTGATGACACTATATCTAATTAATTTCCTATATGTTAAGGCCCTTGGGCCTCTTGTTTGAAATAAAATTTGTTGAAAGAAATTGAAAATGATCCTGACATGGTCCTGACAAAGTGACACCATATATAATTAATTTTACTATTGCCAAGGTAGTCAGATGACCGTTAAGGCCCTTTGGGCCTCTTGTTTCTTAATTTATCAGAACCTGAACTTCTGCTATTAAAAGAGTTCTTTTGTATTGCCTTAATTGTTTGCCACTACTTTATACTTTGAGGTGTTGCATTGTGCCAATAGTCAAATGACCGTTAAGGCCCATGGGTCTCTTGTTGTGATTTATAGCCTTTGAAATTATCATTCACATATCTCTTTAGTTCTGATGCTCCATTACTGACACACATACAATAATTTTTGTGTTTATAGAGCCGATGCGACACTCCCCTCGTAATGTGGGTGGTCGGCCACGTTCATCAACAAAGGAGGGCAAGGATGACACACCTAAACACAAGATTGTAGTGGTAGCTGATGGCAATGTTTCCCCTAAAGACAAGGACCCAGAGTTAACCAAGCTTGAAGCTATCCCTGTCTTCTACCCTATCATGCGAGGCTCACTTAACATTCCCACAAGTTCCCGCGATCCTGATATTCTCGACAAACTGGATCATCAACAAATACTGCTGTTGTGTATTCGATACCAAGAACACCTTCGACAGTTATCAGAAGCTGTTGCCTTTGATCAAAATGCCCTTTGTGTTCGCATAAAGGAGGTGAGTTGGATAATGTACTGTATGGGTACCTATACTTCTCTTTACTCAAAGTTGACACGACTCTTGTACAATGTCTACTTACACAAGTACTCAAAGTTGATTTAGTTGAATACCGTTTATTACAAAAGGTTTGGTTGGGACCAAATGAATTAAACAGAATCTTCAGGTTATACAAGTTTGAAATAAGAGGTTCAACTGTAGATTAATGTTTGTGAATACTGCTCTCCATTTCGTAACACAATTAATAATTTAATCCAATTAATGATAACAGTTGGGAGATGTGTAAATTGTTGATTTCTATTGTAGATTGACTGTGCTATTAACATGCTTGTGAAGTTGATGTCTGATAGACAGAAGAAATACCACAAATATGCGGAACAGTTTACAAGAGCATCAGAGACCCTGACTGTTCTAAACAGGGTCAAGGACTCGATGGACAATATCATACCTAAGATGGACCGACTGAACCAACTTTTACCGGAAAGTGACCAGCTAGAACCGTTCAGTATATATATGAACACCCCTCAAACATCCACAGCTCCCAGCAAATAGACGGTTGTTAACAATGCCATATTAGCTGAACACTTTGGACTAATTTAAACGTGTTTGTGAATGTGTGGTACAGGTATGTATGGGATGATTACCTTGGCCGAGTTCTGGGAACACTGACATATTTAGTTATTATTATTTGATACAGTTTTTTTTGTATTTGTCAATTTTAACATGCCAGCTAGCTATTTCAGTGCACAACCCAACAACACTTGATGCAATCAGAAAAAGTCTGATAGGAGTCTTACACCTTAAAGCAACTGTCACACAGGACCACTTTATTATCATTATGATATTATTTAAGGTTATAGAAACACTGATGGTACAGTACACTCTACGGCTAGTACACATGACTTATATCAATGGAATAACATATCAACTACTTTAGCTATATATTAATATTTCATAAAAATTACGAAACCTGTGCAAAATTCAGAGTGGGACAGAGGAACTTCACATTAACTATCATTTGTCCTCATGTTTTTGTTAAGAGTTTTTTTTAGTATCTTTCACTGTGTTGTTGTGTACCATATTATAACGTAATTTTACTATGACATCATGATTTACTTACAAATAAAAACAATTCAAATCCCCTGAACACAGCAAGAGCCCTAACAGCACTTGGGAGAAGCTAAACTGTTTGTTTTTTAATATTTGTTTATTAATACATGTATTGACCTACTTTCGGGTGAATCAACCTACTTTCATATGTTGACCTGTTTTAAACTTTGTCAACCTGCATGTACTTTCTGTTTCATTAATCCACTTGTAAGGGTATTGATCTATTTCCAGATATATTGACCTACTTTGTTTCTTTGACCTTGTTTCTGATGCATTTGCCTATATCATTTTCAAGAAACATTATGGATTCGGAGAGCCATGTAACCTTTCATTTGCTAGTATTGATATGCAGGTTTCTTTACATGTAAAACTGACAATTTACTTGTCCTTAATTTCAATTTGGATACTTTTCACACTCACACATTACAAGTCGTTAAAGATACAATGTCTATACATAATGTATACAATATCTACAATTGTCAACATCAATTTTGTTTGATGAGTATTGTAGTATGAAAGTGATTTTGATTTCTAGACATGTGTAGAAACAATTATTGTATTCATTTTTCAGTCATTGTACAAGTTAAATGTGGTTGACATTTTAATGTTGATAATAAAAGTCATTTGCTTTATTTCATTTCTTGTCTAAGTGTAAATTTAACTTATTAATTCATCAAACACTTCATATGTATAAATACTCAAGCCACAAAAAACAATGGAGTACAGTTCCTCAATAAGTAGGTCCCCTTGGTAACACACCATTGTCACTAAGAACAATGGCATTCAGTTCTTCAATAAGTAGGTCCCCTAGGTAACACACCATTGTCACAAAGAATAATGGAGTTCAGTTCCTCAATATGTAGGCCTCCTTGGTAACACACCATTGTCACAAAGAACAATGGAGTTCAGTTCCTCAATAAGTAGGTCACCTTGCTAACACACCGTTGTCACAAAGAACAATGGAGTCCAGTTCCTCAATAAGAAGGTCCCCTTGGTAACACACCATTGTCCCAAAGAACAATGGAGTTCAGTTCCTCAAAAAGTAGGTCCCCTTGGTAGCACAACATTGTCACAAAGAACAATGGAGTTCAGTTCCTCAATAAGTAGGTCTCCTTGGTAACACACCGTTGTCACAAAGAACAACGGAGTTCAGTTCCTTGATAAGTAGGTCTCCTTGGTAACACACCATCGTCACAAAGAATAATAGAGTTCAGTTCCTCAATAAGTAGGTCTTCTTGGTAACACACCATTGTCACAAAGAACAATGGAGTTCAGTTCCTCAATAAGTAGGTCTCCTTGGTAACACACCATTGTCACAAAGAACAATGGAGTTCAGTTCCTAATTATGTAGGTAAACTTGGTAACACACCATTGTCACAAAGAATATTGGAGTTCAGTTCCTCAATAAGTAGGTCTTCTTGGTAACACACCATTGTCACAAAGAACAATTCAGTTCCTCAATAAGTAGGTCTCCTAGGTAACACACCATTGTCACAAAGAATAATGGAGTTCAGTTCCTCAATAAGCAGGTCTCCTTGGTAACACACCATTGTCACAAAGAACAACGGAGTTCAGTTCCTAATTATGTAGGTCAACTTGGTAACACACCATTGTCACAAAGAACAATGGAGTTCAGTTCCTCGATAAGTAGGTCTCCTTGCTAACACACCGTTATCACAAAGAACAATGGAGTCCAGTTCCTTAATAAGAAGGTCCCCTTGGTAACACAGCATTGTCACAAAGAACAATGGAGTTCAGTTCCTCAATTAGTCAATTAGTAGGTCTCCTCGGTAACACACCATTGTCACAAAGACAATGGAGTTCAGTTCCTCAATAAGTAGGTCTCCTCGGTAACACACCGTTGTCACAAAGAACCGTAGGCCTATAACCTCCAATAAGCTTCTTTACTCCTGCATTTAATTAGTAGGTCCAAATTGATATAAATTGTATCTAATTATCAGGTGTGTACGGTAACATTCTCAGCATTGAATTTATCGAAAATTCTATTTCTGATATTGGAAATCACTCTTAATTGCTGATATCAGAAATTCTAATTCCTGATATCAAAAATAAAGATTCCCATAACTGAATTAGAATTTCCGATATCGGAATTAAGAATACCCAATATCGAAAATTCATAAATTTAATTCCAATATTGGAAATTTTAATTCCGATATCAGAATTAATAGAATAAAAAGTTTTTATTCCGAATTTCCAATATCGGAAATTTTTTTTCCTGACACATGTATGTAGAATTCTATTTCCCGATATCAGAAAATCTATTGCTGATAACGGAAATTGAATTTTCCATGTCGGCAATTCTATTTCTGATATTGGAAATTACTCTTAGTTTCTGATATCGGAAATTCTTATTCTGATATCGGAAATAGAATTTCCGTTATCGGAATTATAATTTCTGATAACGGAATTAGGATTTCCAACATCGGAATTAGAATTTTCGATATTGGAATTAGATTTCTCGATATCGGAGGTCTCCATGAAAGCTGGGTCCACGTCCCGAGACTGGGTGCACTGGTCTCTTGCGGATGCACACCACTTTTGGGGGTGTGATGTGCGTCCGCGTGATATCAGTGTAGCTGAAGGCTTTCACAGTAGCTCCAATTTGAGCCAACCTGTTTGCCGTGGGTGCATCTCGTATCCGGGAGAAGAAGGTCCTGGTGGTTGAATAGGTTTTGCTCTTTTTTCTTCCTTTTTTACTGCTACACACTACTTTGGCTTCAGACTCCGGTTAGACGAGAGGTAATATGGGCCCTGTATTATCAATCGGCTGGTCATGCCGAGCCCTTGGTGCGCAGATTTCCAAGAAGGCGGTGGCTTAGGGTCAATCGTGAGTTTAATTTGGATTGTCTTGTTTCTGATCGATCTTGCTAGTGTACTTACACCGGACTAATATTTATTATTAATCTCGTGAGCGAGCTGTCGCAAACTTGATTTTAATTATGTTCGTTAAAAATATTCTTCCGAGTATACTACCTGTGTATCCCTGACACTTTGACATTGGATATCCATGTCATCATGAGTGTCCCCCTGTTGGGCTCCGAGGTGGGTGGGGGCACAGCTAGCGAATTGTAATAAACTCTAAAAGATGGCTTCCAAAAACAAACAAAATGAACTACAACCAAAATCTCCCCGAAAGGAATCAACCACAAATCAACAAACAAAAAAGCGGTACAAAAAACACATTCCCACAGTTTCTGGTCATGTCCTCTACACAGAGCGGCAGGTTAATCACCCTTAATATTGCGAAAGGGCATCAAAGGCATTGCCGGCGATGTCAAATCTGTTAAGCCTTTGGGATCGGGTGATCTCCTAATAGAGGTTTTCCGCAAGCAACAAGCGGAGAACCTCCTTGGAACCACCAGTTTTGCTGGCCTCACTGTGTGTGTAAAACCACACTCATCATTGAATTGCAGCAAGGGGGTAATCAGGTGCCCAGCCTTGCGCAATGACAATGAGGCCGACATACTGTCATATTTCCAAGAGGAGTGCATTCTGGTCACGTACGTAAAAAGAATCATGACCAGAAAAAGTGAGAACTTGGTCCTAACACATACTTTTATATTGACGTTCGCAACATCAACGTTACAGCAGAGCGTAACTGTTGGTTACCAGCGTTATGCTGTTACCGTCTACATACCAAATCCATTGAGGTGCCGTAACTGCCAGAGGTACGGCCATCACGAGAGCAATTGTACACGGAAAATGGTATGTCAGTACTGTAGCTGTGAAGGTCACGACGAAAAAGACGAATGTGACATTGTCAACCGTCACTGCATCGATTGCGGGGGTGACCATGCTGTGTCTGCTCGCACCTGTCTTGCCTGGACTCGGGAGAGGGAGATATTACGGGTCAAATACACCCGAGGTGTCTCTTTCCCCGAAGCTAGGAGGAAAGTCGAGTGTTCAGACCTGAATGTGGCAACCTATGCTCAGATCACCCGCGCAAAGACGCCTGTTGACAGTGTCGCCGTCAAACATGCGTCGGTCCAGGCCTTGGTTGACAAGCCTAACTGGGACAATGATGTCCCATATATGGCTGATGCTAAGGCCTACAAAGTAATCATGGGGGGCCCGAACAGGTTCAAGTCGGGTCCATTTAAGCCACAACACAAACCACAACAAAACCACCTGCTGGGCCACCTGGAGCTAAAACGCCAATCCCACCGGCGTCTCCAGGACTTACACAACACCAAATTCAAACACCGAACATAAGAAAAAAGTTACCGCCGCTCGTCATAGACGTGCTTTATCTTCACCGTCTATTGACGTTAAAAAACTCCCTGATAAAGCCAAGCGATCAGCTAATACACCACCGCAGGAGCAACGCCAGACCAAAACCACCAAGGTAAAGCTGGCGAGGCTCCCTGCACTAAACAAACCCAGTAAGGGATCAGATGACCCTATCCTTGGATGAAATATCTATGATGTTCTATCGGACGATAGCGAGTTTGGTGACAACACATTTATCGCCACCAAACAACCTACTTCAAGTAGTCCTGTCGGTCCGACAAACTATCCTCAGGGAGCAACATAGAGACAAACACTATAATACAATGGAACATACGCGGATTTAAAGCGAACATAGAAGAATTAAAACATCTTATACAAACAAAAAACCCATCCATATTCTGCCTTCAAGAAATAATGCTGAAAGACACCATCAATCTCAGACAATTTACACTATACACAAAAACTCCAACAACAGGTGGCCGCGCATCAGGTGGTGTGGCTGTGCATAAAAACGTCCTTCACAGACACATTCAGCTAAATACCACCTTACAAGCTATTGCTATAAGCGCAACTCTTCACCGTAAAATAACAGTCTGTTCTATATATTTACCTCCAAATACTCCATTTAGTTGTGATGAACTGAGTAACATCGTATCACAACTACCAGTGTCATATATTATCATGGGTGACTTTAACGGTCATAATTGCATCTGGGGCTCCCCAGGCACTTGGGTGACTTTAACGGTCATAATTGCATCTGGGGCTCCCCAGGCACTGACGATAGAGGTAGACGTATCGAAGAGTTTATTAATAAAAACAGCTTATGTCTTTATAACACCAATGCCCCAACATATTTACACCCTAGCTCGCTTACCCACATTGATATATCGTTGTGTCATCCATCAATTCTTTTGGATTATGATTGGATGGTCAACGATGATCTTTGTGGGAGCGATCACTTTCCAATTATACTAAAAAACATAGGGTCACCAAAACTTGAGGAGCCTATTCCTCGTTGGAATCTACATAAGGCGGACTGGGTTCAATTTAAAACCTTGTGCGCAGAGGAGCTTATCGAGGATAAATTTTTGAACCTTGATGACCCCATTAAAATTTTCACAGAAGCGCTCACTTCTATCGCTACAAAAACCATACCAAAATCCGTGCCAAAACCTACAAAGTTTCTTCTCTCAAATAATTCATTTATCAATAGATCTGGTAGAAATTCAGCTCTGAGACGGTACTTGGCTTCGCCAACCGTCTCAAACTATAACAATTTTAAAATTTGGAGAGCAAAAGCTCGAAGGTCTATCAAATCCGACAAGAAAAGTACTTGGAAAGAGTACGTCTCAAAAATTAATTCCAATACATCTTCGAAGAAAGTTTGGGAAATGATTGGTAAAATCAGTGGGAAAAGAAAAGCAACACCATCATCACACCTCATTAACAAAAATAAAATATTCTCTTCAAAATCCGAAATAGCTGATGCCTTTGCCAAAAATTTTGCTAACAATTCATCCGTCAAAAATCATTCAAAAAATTTTCAAAAATTTAAAAAAGAAAAGGAAAAGAGACGTCTTAATTTTAAATCCTCCAATAGTGAAAGTTACAATAGGCCTTTCGAGATACCAGAATTGCTCGAGTCCCTTGAGAAATCAAGGGACTCGGCAGCTGGACCAGACGAAATTCCATATATGTTTTTAAAACAATTACCAGACTCTTCACTAAAATGTCTTTTAACTATATTTAACCAAGTTTACTCTTCTGGCAAAATTCCCGGGTCTTGGAAGGAATCTACTATTACACCCCTTCCGAAGCCCGGGAAAGATGCTACTGATGCCAATAACTATCGTCCTATTTCATTGACGAGTTGTATTTGTATAACTCTAGAACGTATGATAAATACTAGATTAGTTTGGTTCCTGGAATCAAACAATATTTTAAGTCCTTTGCAAAGCGGCTTTAGAAACCGCAGGGGAACGGTAGACCACTTAGTTAGACTAGAAACATTTATACGAGAAGCATTTGCCAAGAAAGAACATCTTGTGGCCGTATTATTTGACCTTGAAAAGGCATACGACACAACTTGGCAATATGGAATCATGAACGATCTCCATGATATCGGTATACGTGGTAATTTGCCAAAGTTTATTTCAAATTTTATATCTGACAGGCATTTCAAAGTTCGAACGGGTTCAACTTATTCAGAAACACAAAAACAGGAGATGGGTGTCCCTTAGGGTGGTATCCTGTCTGTCACACTTTTTGGCTTAAAAATTAACAGCATAACCAAATGTCTTGGTCAATCTACAGAAGGGTCTCTATTTGTGGATGATTTCTTGATCTGCTACAGATCAAGGAATATGCACACTATAGAACGACAACTACAACAATGTTTAGGCAAATTACAAAATTGGGCTGACAAAAATGGCTTTAGATTTTCAAGATCAAAAACTGTCTGCATGCATTTCTGTCAAAAACGAAAACCACACAACGATCCAGACCTCACACTCAATGGAATTAAAATTCCAGTAGTTGAACAAACTAAATTTCTTGGATTAATATTTGATTCGAAACTGTCCTTTGTTCCACACATAAAACATCTGAAGGATAAGTGCTCGAAGGCGCTGAACATTCTACGTGTTGTGCCCCATTCTGATTGGGGTGCAGACCGTTAAATGCTTCTGCGAATCTACCGGGCACTTATTAGATCAAAACTTGACTACGGCTCGATTGTCTATGGATCGGCTCGCAGCTCCTATCTACATATGCTTGACCCTATCCAGAATCAGGGACTGCGTCTGGCACTTGGAGCTTTTCGAATAACACCTGTGAAGAGTCTCCATGTGGAAGCTAATGAGCCATCTCTAGACGATCGACGAAAGAAATTATCCTTACAGTATTATGTAGGTTTTTTTTTTGTGGTTTGTTGTTCGGTTGTTGTTGGTCTATATAACTGTAGTTGGTTCTGAAATAATAGTCAAGCCATCAATAAGGTTCAGAGGTTTATTGGTAATCTAGTTTCATAATTCAAAACATACAATCAAAATTGATAAAAATACAAGTAATTTTCTAAATAATAAACTAATTACAATATTGAATAAACAATTCGTTTGTTTTGGGGAAATACTAATGAGATGGGGGAAATAATTATTTTACGGTAGAGTACATAATATACGCTTTGCGTGAAAGGAGCCGACGGGAAAATTAACAATATTAAAATCTTAATTATAAGTAATTCAATAAATTGACCAACTACAGATTTTAGCAAAACAAGATAATTTCTTAATATGAAATAATCAAAGCAATAGCAATGAGCATGTAATGACATTACTTCCGAAGATGACAACATCACCGATGCTCTTAATTATGATAAAATACAGAAAGATTTATGAGTAAATATGCTAATTCTAAAGACAATAACCTAGTTATGGCTTACAATTCCATGACTACAACATGTAATAATTTCATATTTACAACAAGTATTAAAAGCAAACAGGTCACGGCTGTTGTCTCAAAATAATCATGTCTGTTCAAGAAGATTTATTATTTAAATCCTAATGATCTATATTCCTACAATAATTAACATATGCCGATATTATTATAATTAAAATGATCATATTTACAAAGATACACCATTATAATTAACCTGCAAAGTTAACGTTACACAGTGCAATGTAAAGAGACGTAACTCAATAGGTTTAAATACAATATGGCGGTCTCCGCTTTGCAGGACCTTATCAAAGATGGTTAATTACAATTATATTATCGACTTCCATAACTAAGATAGATTTCTAACATATAAGTAACTTAGGACGATAATAAAATTAATTAACATCAATTCCAATTATTTACTTTTGAGTTTGAAATACATTTTACAATCATAATACCTGATTAATCGCATTGTGTTATTAAGTACAAAAATAATAATTAAATCAATGAATAATTGACAATTTGAAGATATACAGTTAATAAGTAATCATAATAGTAAAAATAGGTTACAAACAAATGTATACAATAACATAGAATTTCTTACCTGAAATAATAGTCAAGCCATCAATAAGGTTCAGAGGTTTATTGGTAATGACCAGTTAACCCTCTCGACTTATAAAGGCACTAGATGGCTTCAGGTGTTAAGCATAGGTAAACCGGCTTTTTCAGCTAAACTTTTGACAGCCGACACAAATACAATGGTGACCGCCGTACGGTGCCAAAGGGTAAAAAACATATTCTATGACAATAAGATAGCTTCCGCTATCACTTAAGTAATCTACACATTACGTGTGATTTCCTTTGATTAACAATTTCAAGATGACCGAAACATCCGGAAGTTAATCTCCCTTTTGAATTCATACGTGTCGGTCAGAACAATTTATTGACTTCAAATATATTGATGGCTAATTGATAAGCCGACACATTTTTCTCATATCAATATCTAAATGAAATGTGTTACAAACACAGGTAATATATATATACACAATATACCTTAGCTATAAAATTATACTTTTGAAAGTTCAATGTATTTACAAATAATCTTTAGTTTCATAAGGGTAAAATATTCCTTATGATAGTATGCTGCTCAACTGAAATCCAATCCCAAAAACCCCGCATCGATCTTGTATTTAAAGTGAATAGTCGGGCAAGGATGACTAAAGTCGGTAAAAATGGTGTGAATGTATCCAGTATAATTTCTTATGAAATAGAAAAATAAAATCTCTCGTCAAAATCTGTCTGCGTACGAAGAAATTAATTTAAAGTATAGGAATCCTAAAACATCCTCCCGGCCGACTATGTCCGTGGTTACATTTCCACGCAGCCTCGCTTTCAATGCTTTCAATTTTTCTTTATTTCAATGGTCAGAACTGGGAAACGTAAGCAGAACTTGACCGTCGTATTAATATGTGAGAACTTTTGGAAGGCCAATGAACTCATTTCGACTGGTTTTCTTTGCCCGACTATTCACTTTAATCCACAACACCAGGACATATTCAGACAAAATCAAAAGCTCATACCAACATTTGGCATCAGAATTTCAAAGTTTTTGCAGGAACTAAATATAAATTTCGACACCATTGCCGAGTACACCATATCGGATGTACCAACCATGGCTCATTCAAACACCTGGTATCAATTTATCTTTGCATGAGAAGGCAAAGTCCAGTGCATTACCCGAAGAACATAAATCCTCCTTTCGGGAGTGCATCAGGACTTTCCCTGATCATGTTAAGATCTACACTGACGGCTCAAAAGATGGTGATAAAGTTGCGACAGGATGCTGTACATCTAATCACTGTTCCTCTATCCGACTTCCAGATGTTGCCTCCATTATATCTGCGGTACTTGTGCTATCGGTCTGGCTCTTGACCACATCGAAGAACACCGCATTGAAAAGGCAATCATCTGTTCAGACTCTCTTTCGGTTCTTCAGGCTTTGAAATCAAGAAACCCTAGAAATACTCTAATTCAAAATCTTTTCATCCGAACATTTCGAATATCTTCTAAAACTCAAATTACTTATCTCGCCCCGAACTCGACACACATTTTTTTACACATTCCTATCTATTGAGAGGGGAGGATCCTCCCACATGCAATGCATGTGATTCTCCTCTCACAGTGGAGCATATTTTAATGCACTGTATTGATTTTAAGCACATACGAGATAAGTACTATGATGTCTCCGACATGTACACTTCGTTCAATGTCGTGAGACATAATCGTATTTTTAATTATCTCAAAGAAATCGGTATTTTAGATAAAATATAAACGTTTTCTCATCATATCATCGTATCAACTAAACATTTCATCGTTTCATCAACATTGTGCATGAGTTATCTTGTGTGTTTTAGCCAAAACTATTTCATCCCATGCAAACCTTTTTTTTTAATCAAATAAACGTTTACAATCTGTGTTTTAATCCTTACTTGCCTTTTCTTACCCTGATCTTTTATCCTGATATTAATGCCTGACTTGTAGTTTGGCCCTAAATGACCTTAGTTGTCGATGGGCCGTAAAACTCAAACAAACAAACAAAACTCGATGAATTAATAGAATAAAAAGTAACTTAGCTTGCCATATGGAAATGTGATCCAAGTGAATAAATTACCATTCATTAAAAAAATAGATCAATTAAAATTTTGTTAGTTTTTGTATTTTACTAACGTGTTATAGGCCTATCCTTTTTATGTTTTATTGCACGATGGTGAATCGTATTTAACGAGATAGTGGCTTAAAACAGGATTATTCTTAACTTTACCCCTTCCCCAATGTGTATCATCTATATCAGTGTAACGTTTGGTAAGTTACGCGAGCAAATCAAGCGCTTTCCTGACACGAAGAATGGCACTGAGACTGCAGAGTGTAATATGTAATCCTCGAGTCATAAGGCAGTTTTTGGTGTTTCATAGGACAAGTGGTTGTAGTTATATACAGGTAACGGATGTTTTTTTGTTAACACTTTATCTATTGTATTGATTTCTTGAATGATCATGTTCTGGTATACTTATTTCCATTCACGATTTTGGCCCGACAGACGACTTAGGACTTGGTTTTACATAAGTCGGTAACTCTGACACCCACGTGCACGTGTTGTGTTACATTGATTTGCGACAGTGTGTTGTTTGTTAGATAACCATGTCACTTTCTAACTGTTACATATTTTTGACATAAACTTAAGTCTAGATATGGAAACCATTACGTTTATAACAGAATAACATCAAGTTTTTGACATTACTTATATACAATGTACATGTAGTTATAACCAAATTTGGCCACATTTACATAAGGATTCGGAGATAACTTCAGTTTTAACTAAAGATATGGTTTCAGGGGTACACCTTACCTGAACCAGCTGTAATTACTAGAAATTGAGATAACGCAGACTACAGTCAAGACTAACACTTTTCTCCAAAATGATAAACAAACAAGGCATAGAAGGACGGGGAACTGTCGCAAAATAGGCCATGGCTGTAATCCAATCGCATTTCTAGTAATCACCATGTGATGTACTAAAAACTGTATAAATATTTTTGAATTGTTCACACAATAAACGTGTACCAAGTGACAGTGCTAGCAAAATACTGAAGTGCAAAGCTTTAAAATATTTTTACTTTTTATTTTAATTAATTTTAAATAAACTGACATTTTTAGCTCACCTGGCCCGTCCGTCAACATTTCCTTTAAATCGCTACTTGTCCTAGAGTTCTGGATGGATTGTAACCAAATTTGGCCACAAACATCCTTGGGGGAAGGGGAACAGAACTTGTATAAATTTTGGCTCTGACCCCCCGGGGCAGGAGCGGTGGGGCCCAAGAGGGGAAATAGTGGTAAATCCTATAAATCGCTACTTGTCCTAGAGTTTTGCATGGATTGTAACCAAATTTGGCCACAAGCATCCTTGGGGGAAGGGGAACAGAACTTGTATAAATTTTGGCTCTGACCCCCGGGGGGCAGTAGGGGTGGGGCTCAATAGGGAAAATAGTGGTAAATCCTATAAATCGCTACTTGTCCTAGAGTTCTGCATGGATTGTAACCAAATTTGGCCACAAGCATCCTTGGGGGAAGGGGAACAGAACTTGTATAAATTTTGGCTCTGACTCCCCGGGGCCAGGAGGGGCGGGGTCCAATAGGGGAAATAGAGGTAAATCCTATAAATCGCTACTTGTCCTAGAGTTCTGCATGAATTCTAACCAAATTTGGCCACAAACTTCCTTGGGGGAAGGGGAACAGAACTTGTATAAATTTTGGCTCTGACCCCCCGGGATTGGAGGGGCGGGGCTCAATAGGGTAATAGAGGTAAATCCTATACATCGCTACTTGTCCTAGAGTTCTGCATGAATTGTAACCAAATTTGGCCAGAAACATCCTTGAGGTTAACAGAATTCGTATAAATTCTGGTTTTGACCCCCCCTGGAGCAGAAAGAGTGGGGCCCAAAAGGGGAATTAGAGGTAAATATTCAAATTCCCTCAGAAAAGAAACAATGAACTTTTATTCAAAACATTACTTGGCATTACAAACCAGGTGAGCGATACAGGCCCTCTGGGCCTCTTGTTATTAGCTCACCTGGCCCGAAGGGCCGGTGAGCTTATGACATGGCGCGGCGTCCGTCGTCCGTCCGTCCGTCAACATTTCCTATAAATCGCTACTTGTCCTAGAGTTCTGCATGGATTGTAACCAAATTTGGCCACAAACATCCTTGGGGGAGGGGGAACAGAACTTGTATAAATTTTGGCTCTGACCCCTGGGGGCAGGAGGGGCGGGGCCAAATAGGGGAAATAGAGGTAAATCCTTTAAATCGCTACTTGTCCTAGAGTTTGGCATGGGTTGTAACCAAAATGAACCACAAACATCCTTGGGGGAAGGGGAACAGAACTTGTATAAATTTTGGCTCTGATCCCCCAGGGGCAGGAGGGACGGGCCCAATAGGGGAAATAGAGGTAAATCCTTTAAATCTCTACTAGTCATAGAGTTTTGAATGTAAAGTAACCAAATTTGGCCACAAACATCCTTGGGGGAAGGGGAACAGAACTTGTATAAATTTTGGCTCTGATCCCCCCGGGGCAGGAGGGGCGGGGCCCAATAGGGGAAATAGAGGTAAATCCTTTAAATGGCTACTAGTCATAGAGTTCTGCATAGATTGGAACCAAATTTGGCCACAAACATCCTTGGGGGAAGGGGAACAGAACTTGTATAAATTTTGGCTCTGGCCCCCCAGGGGGCTGGAGGGGTGGGGCCCAATAGGGGAAATAGAGGTAAATCCTTTAAATCGCTACTAGTCATAGAGTTCCGCATGGAATGTAACCAAATTTGGCCAGAAATATCCTTGGGAGAATAAGAACTGAGTTTGTATAAATTTTGGCTCTGGTCCCGGGGGACAATAGGGGCGGGGCCCAATAGGGAAATTATAGGTAAATTCTATAAATCGCTACTTGTCCTAGAGTTCTGCATGGATTGTAACCAAATTTGGCCACAATTATCCTTGGGGGAAGGGGAACAGAACTTGTATAAATTCTAGCTCTGATCCCCCGGGGCCCAATAGGGGAAATAGAGGTAAATCCTATACATCGCTACTTGTCATAGAGTTCTGAATGGAATGTAACCAAATTTGACCACAAACATCCTTGGGGGAAGGGGAACAGAACTTGTATAAATTTTGGCTCTGGCCCCCGGGGGCAGGAGGGGCGGGGCCAAATAGGGAAAATAAAGGTAAATCCTTTAAATAGTTACTAGTCATAGAGTTCTGAATGAAATGTAACCAAATTTGGCCACAAACATCCTTGGGGGAAGGGGAACAGAACTTGTATAAATTTTGGCTCTGGCCCCCCGGGGGCTGGAGGGGTGGGGCCCAATAATGGAAATAGAGGTAAATCCTTTAAATCGCTACTAGTCATAGAGTTCTGCATAGAATGTAACCAAATTTGGCCAGAAATATCCTTGGGAGAATAAGAACTGAGTTTGTATAAATTTTGGCTCTGGTCCCGGGGGGCAGGAGGGGCGGGGCCCAATAGGGGAAATGGAGGTAAATTCTTTAAATCGCTACTAGTCATAGAGTTCTGTATGGATTGTAACCAAATTTTGCCACAAACATCCTTGGTGGAAGGGGAACAGAACTTGTATAAATTTTGGCTCTGACCCCCTGGGGGCAGGAGGGGTGGGGCCCAATAGGGGATTTAGAGGTTAATATTAAAATTCCTTCAGAAACGAAACAATGAACCTGTATTCAGAACATTACTTGGCATTACAAACCAGGTGAGCGATACAGGCCCTCTGGGCCTCTTGTTGGCTATAGAATAGTGTAGGTTTTATTTCTATGAAGTGTACAGAGTGGTATGGTTGCCTTCTAGCTGCGCTAGTGGTAATTTTCCTTTAGCTCAGTCGATAGAGCTGCATACCTATTACATATGGTGCAGTAGACCACTTCAAGTGAAAGCTACAAGAGATTGAGAGGCTTCGTTGGAGATAGGACCTTGGTCTACCTGACTACAGGAACTATATATATTAAAGTATATTCGCCGGGTATGCAACCAAATATATGACGTCATAATGAATGTCATGTGACATTGTCACATACTAAATCTATAATGGCCCTTTCCGTCGGGAACAGTTCTCCTATAGTGTTGTCTTGCAAGGTGTAGTCCCCTCGTCTTCGAGAACTGTTCCCGATGGAAAGGGCCATAATAGAATAATAAAATTTATAGCTTCTTGTTAAACCTCTTGTAAATGGTTAACAGTTAAACATACTAATGCAAACAATGTCTTCTTTTTGTTGAAGGAAGCACTTTGCCCATTTTCTGGGCACATACCTTGTCAGGTTAGATGTTACAGAGCAACAATGGAGGAGCCATCTTTTATGTTAGCGGCCGACAGTGATGTTGATGAATTAGATTTACAAAAAGTTGTGGATAAGATACGTCGCAAAATGAAACGTCGATTCCAACAAAAACGCAGAGATTCGAGTGAGTGCAGTGAAGTGTCAAATGTTGATAATGTTCAGGTTGATTATGTATTATCTAATTTTGTGTTAAACTGTGAAAATGGAACAGATATGGAAACAAATATTAGTGACAGTCCCGCAGAGTCCTCACAAGCTTCCGGTAATGAAAGTACAAAAAAGGAAAAAAAGAAACGGAAATTGTCACACAGACTGGAAAGAATTCTAAATCATCACACTAAAAACAAAAAGTTGAAAATGCTTAATGATGAAAAAACTACAGAGATGAAACCAAAAACAGATACAAAATGTACCTCTTTATCAGAGGTAGAATGTCAAAATATTGATGAAAAAGTTACTGAAGAACATACGGAAAATGCCACAAGGGATTGTACAGAAGCAGCGGGAAATGTTACAGTGGAAACAGGAGGAAATGTTACGGAAGAAACGGGAAATGCTACAGTGGAAACAGGAGGAAATACAACAGAAGAAATGGTAGGAAATGTTACAGAAGAAAGTGGAGGAAATGTTACGGAGGAAGATACCAGGAGTAAACAGCTTTTACCACCTCCAGAGCTGTACTTAGCTCTAGACTGCGAATTTGTAGGAGTTGGCTTTAGGGGATCCTACAGTAGATTAGGTAAAGGTTAACAACTCCTAGTAGCTCAATCTGTACCTCATAATTATATTACTACCAATTTTTAGCTCTTATACAGTGAGAACCTGGGATTTATAGCTATAATTTTGTTATTTATATGGAGCTTGGTTATGATCGAATGTACAATATATGTTATATGTTGTTATATAATTGTTGAACACTGATTATGAATTAAGAATGCAATGTTGGTTATTGAATATAAGATACTCAGATTATTGTTTATCACTTTTTGATGACTCTATGGTAATATAAATACATTTTCCAGAACTCCAACAACTGAGGCGTATATGGTTATACATTGGACACTGTAATGTAATTCAGTTTGGTTTTTATGTCCTATTAAAAGACAGGGTCAATTAAGGATGCTCTCCCATGTGTGCAATATGTGTTGCAGTCTGTACTGTAACTGAGATATGCCATTGATAATATTAATCCATTGTTTGTATTTCAGGACGTTGTAGTATTGTGGATTTTCATGGCAATGTGGTTTACGATATGTACAGTTGTCCCGAAGAAACCATAACGGACTACCGTACACGTTACAGTGGCATTACTGCTGGTCACATGACCAATGGTGTCCCTTTTGAAGTTGTACAGAAAGCGGTGAAAGATTTCCTGAAGGTAAAATATATATGACTCAGCATCAAGAGGTCTGAGAACTGTGTATTCATTAAGATCAGTTGTGACCGTCACAAGGATATCCAGATTTATTTAATCCCATGATATTGGGACACATACCCTAATGTTTTGCAGACATGTGAACAACATTATTTGAAAACAACAAGTAAATGATTTTTATTGATCAAGATTATCTGTTTCAACAGGACAGAATTCTGGTTGGTCATGGCATCCACAATGATTTGAGTGTGTTAAAAATAGACCACCCAATGGAGATGATCAGAGATACACTGAAACTTCCATGTTTGAGGAAGAAGGCACTGGAGTCAGGATGTGAAAGGATGGGATTGAAGTTTCTCACCTGGTACCTTCTCAGTAAGCACCTGTCAAAACACTTAATAGTATTTATAATTTGAAGAGAATATACATGATTTGTACTGAACTCATACTGAACTTGTACCAATTAAGTTAAATAATAGGGAGCAGTAGAGCCCTATAGTAATCATTACTCAAACATTGAAATAGAATTGCTTTGAATTTGCTATAGAGAGGCGGATAGTCTCATACCTACTGTTGTTTGTTGTGTTGTAGTGAGGCGGATACAGTCTCGTACCCACTGTTTTTTGTTGTGTTGTAGAGAGGCGGATACAGTCTCGTACCCACTGTTTTTAGCTCACCTGGCCCGAAGGGCCGGTGAGCTTATGTCATGGCGCGGCGTCCGTCGTCCGTCGTCCGTCGTCAGTCGGCGTCCGTCGGCGTCCGTCTGTCCGTCAACATTTCCTTTAAATCGCTACTAGTCATAGAGTTCTGAATGGATTATAACCAAATTTGGCCAGAAACATCCTTGGGGGAGGGGGACAGAACTTGTATAAATTTTGGCTCTGACCCCCCAGGGGCAGGAGGGGCGGGGCCCAATGGGGATATAGAGGTAAATCATTTAAATCGCTACTAGTCATAGAGTTCTGAATGGAATGTAACCAAATTTGGCCACAAACATCCTTGGGGGAAGAGGAACAGAACTTGTATAAATTTTGGCTCTGGTCCCTCAGGGGCAGGATGGGCGGGGCCCAATAGGGGAAATAGAGGTAAATTCTATAAATCGCTACTTGTCCTAGAGTTCTGCATGGATTGTAACCAAATTTGGCCACAAACATCCTTGGGGGAAGGGGAACAGAACTTGTATAAAGTTTGGCTCTGATACCCCAGGGGCAGGAGGGGTGGGGCCCAATAGGGGATTTAGAGGTTAATATTAAAATTCCTTCAGAAAAGAAACAATGAACCTGTATTCAGAACATTACTTGGCATTGCAAACCAGGTGAGCGATACAGGCCCTCTGGGCCTCTTGTTTGTTGTGTTGTAGAGAGGCGGATACAGTCTCGTACCCACTGTTCTTTGTTGTGTTGTAGAGAGGCAGATACAGTCTCGTACTCACTGTTGTTTGTTGTGTTGTAGAAAGGCGAATAAAGTCTCGTACCCACTGTTCTTTGTTGTGTTGTAGAGAAGTGGATACAGTCTCGTACCTTCTGTCCTTTGTTGTGTTGTAGAGAGGCAGATACAGTCTTGTGCCCACTGTTGTTTGTTGTGTTGTAGTGCGGCAGATACAGTCTCGTACCCACTGTTGTTTGTTGCGTTGTAGAGAGGCGAATAAAGTCTCGTACCCACTGTTCTTTGTTGTGTTGTAGAGAGGCAGATACAGTCTTGTGCCCACTGTTGTTTGTTGTGTTGTAGTGCGGCGGATATAGTCTCGTACCCACTGTTGTTTGTTGCGTTGTAGAGAGGCGGATACAGTCTTGTGCCCACTGTTCTTTGTTGTGTTGTAGAGCAGCCGATACAGTCTCGTACCCACTGTTGTTTGTTGTGTTGTAGAGCCGCATATACAGTCTTGTGCCCACTGTTGTTTGTTGCGTTGCAGACAGGCTTATAAGTCTTGTACCCACTGTAGTTTGTTCTGTTGTAGAGCAGCGGATACAGTCTTGTGCCAATTGTTGTTTGTTGTGTTGTAGAGAGGTGGATACAGTCACATACCTTCTCTTCTTTGTTGTGTTGTTGAGAGGCGGATACAGTCTCGTACCCACTGTTGTTTGTTGTGTTGTAGTGCGGCGGATATAGTCTCGTACCCACTGTTGTTTGTTGTGTTGTACAGCGGCGGATACAGTCTCGTACCCACAATTGTTTGTTGTGTTGTACAGCGGCGGATACAGTCTCGTACCCACTGTTGTTTGTTGTGTTGTACAGCGGCGGATACAGTCTCGTACCCACAATTGTTTGTTGTGTTGTACAGAGGCGGATACAGTCTCGTACCCACTGTTGTTTGTTGTGTTGTAGAGAGGCAGATACAGTCTTGTGCCCACTGTTGTTTGTTGTGTTGTACAGCGGCGGATACAGTCTCGTACCCACAATTGTTTGTTGTGTTGTAGAGAAGTGGATACAGTCTCGTACCCACTGTTGTTTGTTGTGTTGTAGAGAGGCAGATACAGTCTCGTAACCACTGTTGTTTGTTGCGTTGTAGAGAGGCGAATAAAGTCTCGTAACCACTGTTCTTTGTTGTGTTGTAGAGAAGTGGATACAGTCTTGTACTCACTGTTCTTTGTTGTGTTGTAGAGAAGTGGATACAGTCTCGTACCCACTGTTGTTTGTTGTGTTGTAGTGCGGCAGATACAGTCTCGTACCCACTGTTGTTTGTTGCGTTGTAGAGAGGCGAATAAATTCTCGTAACCACTGTTCTTTGTTGTGTTGTAGAGAAGTGGATACAGTCTTGTACTCACTGTTCTTTGATGTATTGTAGAGAGGCGTATAAGTCTCATACCCACTGTTGTTTGTTGTGTTGTAAAGAGACGGATACAGTCTTGTACCCACTGTTGTTTGTTGTGTTGTAAAGAGGCAAATAAAGTCTCATACCCACTGTTGTTTGTTGCGTTGTAGAGAGGCGGATACAGTCTCGTACCCACTGTTGTTTGTTGTGTTGTAGAGAGGCGGATACAGTCTCGTATCCACTGTTGTTTGTTGTGTTGTAGAGAGGCGGATACAGTCTCGTACCCACTGTTCTGTTGAGGATGCCAGAGCCACTATGGACCTGTTTAAACTAGTCAGAGAGGAATGGGAGGAGTCCCTTATACACCCGAGGTCAGGCATTAACACTACAACACAACAGCCAAAGCTGGAAACAAACAAGAAAGAAGAAGAATTATCGGAATATCTAGATGATAAATTTTGGCCCAAAGTATGTTATCGGGTGAATTACTGACCATTTGTCAAAATTTTAACAGAAAATTTTATCCCATCTCTGTAATAATTAGTAGTTAAATATGTGGTGCAATATCTCGTGGAGAAGATAATGGTGTATAGTAATTGTTTGTTTCCTTGACACTGAACTTTATACTTTAGTCTAATGTTAAAATGTGTACGACAGTGTATCACATACAAACTTTGACATTCATTTTACTTATTGGTCTACATCGATTGAAGCCCTGCCCAATATCCTAGACTGCTACCGTTAAGGTGCTAATTTGCCGTATAGTCTTACTTAATATATGTGGTCAGTTCATGTTGTAAAAATTACCATATTTATGTTTGTCAATGCTTCCTGTTTCAGGACCACAAGGCAGAACCACTAGATAAAAAGGAAGGCAACAAGACAGTGGATGGCAAAGTCTGTTCATCCTCAGACAATTCTGGAGTTTTCATTCCACATGGGTCAAGTATGCTAAATTTCAGATTACAGTCAAACCTGTCTATGAAGACCACTGAAGGGGAGACAGAAAAATGGTCACTATAGACAGGTTGCATTTATAGACAGGTTGGGGCTTTCGTGCCAACCAACGAGCCAGTAAATAAAACAGAATTATATTAATACAAAAAAGACCTGCTACTGGATGTTTATATATTTATTGCCATGCATTATTTAAGAAATAATTGTGTCAATATATTTCCGTGATTTGTGTTCCGTTTTATTTTAATGCAATCGGAAATTTCGATCATAACAAAATCAACTCGTTTTGATACATAACAGATTTTTTCAGCTATGAACATAATCATTACCTAATTACTGACTTCACATGGCCTGGAATTATCTGTTAACGATCATTTTCAGACAATGTATGCGTGTAATATTTTTTTTTTACAACACATTCTCTCTGGCAAGTCGTATGTAATGTTGCCTTGTAACCAGTTTTGACGGATTAATCTCGGAAAATGAAAGATCAATTTGGAGGCGTTTTCTAACAATATACAGCTTCAAAAAACACAATGCAGGTACAGTCAAACCTGCTCTAACGACCGCCTGTCTATAACGACAGGTTTTTAGACTCCCCGTGCGTTTTTACTATATAATGGCACTGTGCATAACGACCACCTGTCTAATGTGGCTAACAACCGGTCGTTTTAGCCCCGTCAAGGTTGTCTAACGACCGGTCGCTGAGATCGACTTTTCAAGTACTGAGTACAGTGTGTGTGTAGTTGCGTGCCTTTAACCTACTTCCGGTAATTAACTCCCTTTGCAAGCAAATGGCAGCCATTACTGAAGCCCAAGCTATGAAGTGTTTATACAGTACTGTTTGGTTTATAACCTAGCGGTCGTAACATTTGAGGTACAAATATGGTTGCCAACTTAAGGAATGAAGTTTTAACGACCGTTTATGCCTATCAAAGACTGAAATTATGTTTGGTCGCGAAAGCCATGTGCACGAAAAGATCACTCATAAAGCATGATTTTGAAGCCACAACTCGGATGATACGGTAGGCAAAATAAAACATGCCTATTTATTCAATGTGTTCCATTATTCATTGTCGATATTTAGCATTGTTTTATTACTAAGAAATGGCCTGTACTTAAGCTATTTCAAATTAGGCCTATAAATTTGTGTTCGACTTCTTTACAATTAGAGTCAGTCGGATTATCGCCCGATGTAACCCGGGCATTCTCAATGTGTTTATAAATAAAATACGGTCCCTTTACTTGGTAGAAATGTTACTGAAAGTTAATATGTGTACAGTCAAACCTGTCTATAATGACCACTGAAGGGGAGACAGAAAAACGGTCACTATATACAGGTTGCCTTTATAGACAGGTTGGGCCTTTCGTGCCAACTAAAAAGCCATATTGTGAGAAAACGCCTCCAAATCGATCTTTCATTTTCTGAGATAAATCTGTCAAAACTGGTTACAAGGCAGCATTACATACGACTTGCCAGCGAGAATGTGTTGTAAAAAAAATATTACACGCATACATTGTCTGAAAATGATCGTTAACAGATAATTCCAGGCCATGTGAAGTCAGTAATTAGGTAATGATTATGTTCATAGCTGAAAAAATCTGCTATGTATCAAAACGAGTTGATTGAATCCTTTGTCGTTATGTTTATTCTTCTCTTTACGTTGTTCACAGAGTCAAAGGATCCGATATTAATGTTAAACAATTTTGCTCAGAGGATGCAATGGAGTATGCCAGAATATAAGTGTAATGCCCAGCCATCAGGAGAGTTTGTTTGTAAGGTCAGCAGGATGATGAAATGTTTCTGGAAATGTTGTAGGAAATGAACACATTTGTAATGTCCTTTTGATCTATGTTTAAAAAAGGAGCCAACATGTAATTGTAATTTAAAACTATTGTTACTACATGAAATTTGTGACATACTGTCAATAATGTTGTATGTTATAACATAACCTGTTAGTAATTGTTACCACACAGTCAAAAATATACAACAATACCAAAATATTTGTTGAATTTTGATGATAGACAAAAAATGCATCTATAACCGACAATTAGATTTGTATCAATTGAATACCAGCTTTTAGTGACAGTTCAATGCTCTCCTCAGGTAATCATGACCTTGACCTCACTATGACATTTTCTTACAGGTGACAGTTAGTGGTGAGGAATTTCATTCTAGACCTTGTTCTCGTAAAAGTCAGGCCAAAAAGCAAGCAGCAGACTTGTTCTTTTCCCATCATAGGTCAACTAGCAACGACTTCAGGAACAGAATGGAACAATTTAACAACAATACCAAGGAGAGAACAAGTGAGTAGTTTTGTAATACATATTTAACCACCAGGTCTCTATACAAACCTGTGTGTGACATCCCAGTACTTCTAGTATCATAAACTGGAGCAAGCTAACATGGTGTTGTTTCTTTATTTCCAGTAATTGATGAAGTTGAACAGTTTCCTCAACAATTTCTCCATAATTTCTGTATGAAAAAGAAGTGGGGGAAGCCAGTGTATGAGGTCACTGAAGAGAAATCCAATAAACAATTTGTATGCAAGGTAATGGAATTTATTGGCCTATGTACATGTATGTAAGGTAATGGAATTTATTGGCCTGTATACATGTATGTAAGGTAATGGAATTTATTGGCCTATGTACATGTATGTAAGGTACCTTGGTAATGGAATTTATTGGCCTGTATACATGTATGTAAGGTAATGGAATTTATTGGCCTATGTACATGTATGTAAGGTAATGGAATTTATTGGCCTGTATACATGTATGTAAGGTTATGGAATTTATTGGCCTGTCTACATGTATGTAAGGTTATGGAATTTATTGTCCTGTCTACATGTATGTAAGGTAATGGAATTTATTGGCCTATGTACATGTATGTTAGGTGATGGAATTTATTGGCCTGTCTACATGTATGTAAGGTGATGGAATTTATTGTCCTGTCTACATGTATGCAAGGTGATGGAATTTATTGTCCTGTCTACATGTATGTAAGGTAATGGAATTTATTGTCCTGTCTACATGTATGTGAGATAATGGAATTTATTGTCCTGTCTACATGTATGTAAGGTAATGGAATTTATTGTCCTGTCTACATGTATGTAAGGCAATGGAATTTATTGTCCTGTCTACATGTATGCAAGGTAATGAAATTTATTGTCCTGTCTACATGTATGTAAGGTAATGGAATTTATTGTCCTGTCTACATGTATGTAAGATAATGGAATTTATTGGCCTGTCTACATGTATGCAAGGTAATGGAATTTATTAGCCTGTCTACATGTATGTAAGGTAATGGAACTTATTGGCCTATGTACATGTATGTAAGGTAATGGAACTTATTGGCCTGTCTGCAATAATGGAATCATACACGGGTTTCTTCTTTGGTATGTTACCTCATGATAAAAATGTTTGATTGGCCAGCGAATGGCTTACTCAGATCTGAATTCAAAGTTGCCTCTGAGAGGTTTAACGGAGGAAATCCCACTACTTTTCTTACAGAATTTAACAGTAAAGGTGGGGTGGGGATCTTATGTATGAATATAAATCTGTCAATATTTGTTTTTTTATGCAGGTAACGGTGAACCTTCAGGAGTTCAAAGGAGCAGCCGAGTCCTCCATTAGAATGGCCAAGACAAATGCAGCTAGTGTTTGTTTATCAGAGCTAAAACGGATCGGCTATATCATCCAATAACAAGAAATCTAGAACATATTTCTCAACTTTGTGATTTTAAAGCATTTAAAAAAATGTGTATTGCGGATAGCAACGAATGACGAAATAAATATATTGCATATGAAATTGTTGTGATTGTGCAAATGAAGACGTCCTTCCGAAGACTCTGATACAGTAAACCATTCACACTACCAATAACTGGTGGAAAGGTGTTTGTAATTGTTTGTCAGTGTTTAATATGTGGGCTGTATGACCAATCAACTTGAAATATTTTCCAAAGATGCTGTGTAATATTAAAATGATAACAATCAAAAGTGATATGTTGGATGCATTGTTATAATGTAGTGTTAATTTAATGCATGCTAGTTGGAATATCATGTTATTACTAGTATGTATTAGTAAAAACACATTTTTTTCCAAGAAAGTGACTCTCCAATTAAGAAGCACACAGAGTAGGTTTAAACTTCATACTGTCTTTCCATAAAGCAATATATTCACTTTAGACTAGGTAATCAGTTGTATGCCTCCTGGTCTGTGTTACAACTTACTGTGATATTGATACCTGTGTTATAACAACAGTTGTTATGTTGGTTAATGCCTTATAAGCCAGTACAAAAGAGTGACAATAAAGGAAATTGTTATTGTTATGATATTGTATTGTTTGTTCTTTTATGTTCCTTTATTTAGTACAATCAGACCATGATACACTGTGTAATGCGAGGGGTCTATGGTAAAGGTAGAGGTGGAAGGATGGGGAGGGGATGTTCTCTGGTTTCTAGTACAATGAGACAGGGCTATAGAGTCTAATGAATAATGTTTGAGGAGGGACCCATTGACACAGATCAGAACCCACCATCCTTTGGTTAACGTATGTGGATGAAACAATGACCAAACTCCATGAACACCAGGTACCACATCAATGACATCTTGGAACATCATCTAAACCAGCTATATTTACATCAGGATGGGAGGAAGGTGGTGACATCAGGATGGAAGGAAGGTGATGACATCAAGACGGGAAGAAGGTGGTGACATCAGGACAGGAAGAAGGTGGTGACATCAGGATGGGAGGAAGGTGGTGACATCAGGACAGGAGGAAGATGGTGACATCAGGATGGGAGGAAGGTGGTGACATCAGGACGGGAGGAAGGTGGTGACATCAGGACGGAAGGAAGGTGGTGACATCAGGACTGGAAGAAGATGGTGACATCAGGACGGGAAGAAGGTGGTGACAGGACGGGAGGAAGGTGGTGACATCAGGACGGGAGGAAGGTGGTGACATCAGGACGAGAGGAAAATGGTGACATCAGGACGGGAGGAAGGTGGTGAAATCCTGTTCCTCAACACCCACACTCTAAGTCAACAAGATGGTTCCACAAAGGAAACTGGTACCTCAGTTTCCACTTCAACCACCGTCAATGGTGACCATAGCACAAGACATATAACACTTAGCACTTCACACCGATGGATACCCAGTAACCATAGTACAGACATATAACACTTACCACTTCACACCAATGGATACCCAGTGACCATAGTACAGACATATAACACTTAC
>SAYR01058191.1:128538-167443 GCA_004382745.1 Argopecten irradians irradians | reverse complement strand
AACAGGACGAAATCAACACACCCAGTGACCATAGTACAGACATATAACACTTACCACTTCACACCAATGGATACCCAGTAACCATAGTACAAACATATAACACTTAGCACTTCACACCAATGGATACCCAGTAACCATAGTACAGACATATAACACTTACCACTTCACACCAATGGATACCCAGTGACCATAGTACAGACATATAACACTTACCACTTCACACCAATGGATACCCAGTAACCATAGTACAGACATATAACTCTTAGTACATCACACCATGGATACCCAGTGACCATAGTACAGACATATAACACTAACCACTTTACACCGATGGATACCCAGTGACCATAGTACAGACATATAACACTTAGCACTTCACACCAATGGATACCCAGTGACCATAGTACAGACATATAACACTTACCACTTCACACCAATGGATACCCAGTGACCATAGTACAGACATATAACACTTACCACTTCACACCAATGGATACCCAGTGACCATAGTACAGACATATAACACTTACCATTTCACACCAATGGATACCCAGTAACCATAGTACAGACATATAACACTTAGCACTTCACACCAATGGATACCCAGTGACCATAGTACAGACATATAACACTTAGTACAACACACCAATGGATACCCAGTGACCATAGTACAGACATATAACACTTAGCACTTCACACCAATGGATACCCAGTGACCATAGTACAGACATATAACACTTACCACTTCACACCAATGGATACCCAGTGACCATAGTACAGACATATAACACTTACCACTTCACACCAATGGATACCCAGTAACCATAGTACAGACATATAACACTTAGCACTTCACACCAATGGATACCCAGTAAACCATAGTTACAGACATATAACACTTAGCACTTCACACCAATGGATACCCAGACCAAAGTACAGACATATTAACACTTACCACTTCACACAATGGATACCCAATGACCATAGTACAGACATATAACACTTTACCACTTACACCAATGGAACCCAATGACCATAGTACAGACATATAACACTATACCATTCACACCAAGGGATACCCATTACCATAGTACAGACATATAACACTTACCACTTCACACCAATGGATACCCAGTGACCATAGTACAGACATATAACACTTACCACTTCACACCAATGGATACCCAGTGACCATAGTACAGACATATAACACTTACCATTTCACACCAATGGATACCCAGTAACCATAGTACAGACATATAACACTTAGCACTTCACACCAATGGATACCCAGTGACCAAAGTACAGACATATAACACTTAGCACTTCACACCAATGGATACCCAGTGACCATAGTACAGACATATAACACTTACCACTTCACACCAATGGATACCTAGTGACCATAGTACAGACATATAACACTTACCATTCACACCAATGGATACCCAGTGACCATAGTACAGATATATAACACTTAGCACTTCACAACAATGGATACCAAGTGACCTAAGTACAGACTTATAACACTTAGCACTTCACACCAATGGATACCCAGTGACCATAGTACAGATATATAACACTTAGCACTTCACAACAATGGATACCAAGTGACCTAAGTACAGACTTATAACACTTAGCACTTCACACCAATGGATACCCAGTAACCATAGTACAGACATATAACTCTTAGTACATCACACCATGGATACCCAGTGACCATAGTACAGACATATAACACTTACCACTTCACACCAATGGATACCCAGTGACCATAGTACAGACATATAACACTTACCACTTCACACCAATGGATACCATGTGACCTAGTACAAGACATATAAACACTTACCACTTCACACCAATGGATACCCAGTGACCATAGTACAGACATATAACACTTACCATTTCACACCAATGGATACCCAGTAACCATATACAGATCATATAACACTTACCACTTTCACACCAATGGATACCAGTAACCATGTACAGACATATAACACTTAGCACTTCACACCAATGGAACCCATGACCCATAGTACAAACATATAACACTTACACATTATCACACCAATGGTGACCCCAGTAACCATAGTACAGACATATAACACTTAGCACTTCACCACCAATGGATACCCAGTGACAATAGTACAGACATATAACACTTAACCTTTCACACAATGGATACCCCAGTTAACCATAGTAAGGACATATAACACTTACTACTTCACACCAATGGATACCCAGTAACCATAGTAAGACATAAAACACTTAGCACTTCACACCAATGGATACCAGTGGACCAAAGTTACAGACATCTTATAACACTTAGCACTTCACACCAATGGATACAGATGACCAGTCAGTACAACATATATCTTACCACTTCACCACCATGATACTAGTGACATAGTACAGACATATAACACTACCATTCACACCAATGATTACCCGAGTGACCATAGTACAGAATACTATAACACTTTAGCACTTCCAACAAAGGATACATAATAGCAGGTGACCTAAGTACAGACTTATAAACACTTAGCACTTCACACCCAATGGATACCCATGTGACCATAGTACACGAATATTAACACTTACCACTTCACACAATGGATACCCAGTGACCATGAGTACAGACATATAACACTTACCACTTCACACCAATGATACCCAATGACCATAGTACAGACATATAACACTTCCATTCACACCAATGAACCCCATGACCACTAGTACAGACATATAACACTTTACCACTTCACACCAATTGGATACCCAGATGACATAGTACAGACAGTAAACACTTACACTTCACCACCATGGATACCATATGACCATAGTTACAGACATTATAACACTTACATTTCACACCAGGATACCCAGTAACCATAAGTACAGACATATAACACTTTTACCACTTCACACCAGATGGATACCCAGTGACCATAGTACAGAATAACACTTACCACTTCACACCATGGATACCCAGTGACCATAGCTACAGACATATAACGACATTACCACTTCACACCAATGGATACCAGATGACCATAGTACAAACATTATAACACTTACCACTGCACACCAGATGGATACCTAGTACCATAGCTACAGAAATATAACATCTATTCAGACCATGGATACCAAGATGACACTATAAGTTAGAGACATATAACACTTAGCACTTCACACCAATGGATACCCAGTGACCATAGTTACCAGACATATAACACTTACCACTTCACACAATGGATATACCCTAGTAACCATAGTACCAGACATATAACACTTACCACTTCACACCAATCCGATACCAGTAAACCATGACAGAAGTATAAACTTTAGTACTCACACCATGGATACAGCGACCATAGTTACAAAGTATAACACATAACACTTCACACCAATGGATACCATGCTGTACACAATTCATCACAAGGTATAGTATAGAAACACTTATAACACTTACCATTCACACCAATGGATCCGCATAGCTTGACCATAGTACAGAACATATAACACTCACTTCATAACCAAAGGATACCCAAGTCACCAAGTACAGAAGTTAACAACTTAGCACTCACACCAATTGATACCCAGGAACATCAGTATACGAATATACACTTACCACTTCACACACATGGATACCCAGGACAAAGCTACAGCACATAAACATTACCACTTCACACCATAAAACCAGTAATCATAGTACACATTCTTAGGCCTAACCACTGGAACCAGAAACTCACAACAACTGAGACTTCACACCAATGGGATACAGTACATGTAGTACAGCATATAACCTAGCACATTCACACCATGGATACCCAGTGACCATAGACACACAATAACAGCATAACCACTTCACACCAATGGATACCCACGTGAACCAAGATACCAGACATATAAACATACCATTCAACCAATGGATACCAAGTGGACCAAAGTACAGACATTATAACAACTTACCACTTCACACCGCAATGGAACCCAGTGACCATAGTACAGACATATGAACACTTACCACTCACCAACCAATGGATACCTAGTGACCATAGTATAGACATTATAACACTTACATTCACACCAATGGCATACCAGTAACCAAATACCAGACATATAAATTTTAGCACTTCACACCAATGGATACCCAGTCACCAAAGACACCCCCCCGACATTATAACACTTACCACTTCAGCACCAATGGGATACCCAGTGACCAAAGTACAGACATAAAACACTTACCACCTATCACACGCCAACTGGATACCCAGTGACACATAAGGTACAGACACTATTAACACTTACCACTTCACACCAATGATACCCAGTACCCATAGTACTATCATATAAACACTTACCATTTCACACCAATGGATTACCCAGTAACCATAGTACAGACATATAACACTTACCACTTCACACCAATGGATACCCAGTGACCATTAGTAAACAGGACATATAACACTACCACTTCACACCAAGGATACCCAGTGACCATAAGTACAGACATATAACTCTTAGTCACTTCACACCATGGATACCCCCCAGTACCCATAGTCAGCATATATAACACTTACCATTTACACACCGATGGATACCCAGGACCATATGTACAGACATATAACACTTAGCACTTTCACACCAATGGATACCCTAGTTGACCATAGTACAGACATATACACTTAGCACTTACCACCAATGGATACCCAGTGACCAAAGTACAGACATATAACATTACCACTCACACCAAAGGATACCCAGTGACCATAGTACAGACATATAACACTTACCATTTCACACCAATGGATAACTTACCATAGTAAGAATATAAACACTTAGCACTTCACACCCAATGTGATACCCAGTGACCATAGTACAGACAATAACACTTAGCTTACAACACATGGATACCAGTGCACCTAAAGTACAGACTTATAAGACTTAGCACTTCCACACCAATGGATACCAGTGAACCATAGTACAGACATATAACACTTACAACTTCACACCATGGATTACCCAGTGACCATAAGTTACAGACATTATAACACTTACACACGTTCACACCAATGGATAACCCAATGACCATATAACAGACATTATAAACTTACCACTTCACACAATGATACCCAGTGACCAATAGTACAGACATATAACCACTTAGCACTTCACACCAGGATGCAACCCAGTGACCATAGTACAGACATATAACACTTACCACTTCACACCAATGGATACCCAATGACCATAGTACAACATAAAACACTTACCACACACCAATGGATACCCAGTAACCATAGTACAGACATATAACACTTTACCACTTCACACCCAATGGATACCCAAGTGACCATAGTACAGACATATAACACTTACCACTTCACACCAATGGATACCAAGTGCCATAAGTACAGACATATAACACTTAGCACTTCACACCAATGGATACCCAGTGACCATAGTACAGACATATAACACTTACCACTTCACACCAATGGATACCCAGGACCATAGTACAGACATAAAACCACTTACCACTTCACACCAATGGATATACCCAGTGACCATAGTACAGACATATAACACTTACCATTTCACACAATGGATACCCAGTGACCATAGTACAGACATATAACACTTACCACTTCACACCAATGGATACCCAGTGACCATAGTACAGACATATAACACTTACCACTTCACACCAATGGATACCCAGTGACCATAGTACAGACATATAACACTTACCACTTCACACCAATGGATACCCAGTGACCATAGTACAGACACTATAACACTTACCACTTCACACCAATGGATACCCAGTAACCATATACAGACATATAACACTTAGACTTCACACCCATGGATACCCAGTGACCATAGTACAGACATAGATAATAACACTTAACCACTTCACACCAATGGGATACCAGTGACCATAGTACAGACATATAACACTTACCAATTCACACCAATGGATACCCAGTAACCATAGTACAGACATATAACACTTAGCACTTCACACCAATGGATACCCAGTGACCAAGTACAGACATTATAACACTTACCACTTCACATCAATGGATACCCAGTGACCATAGTACAGACAATAAACACTTACCACTTCCACCAATGGATACCTAGTGACCATAGTACAGATATATAACACTTACCACTTACACCATGGATACCAGTGACCATAGTACAGACATATAACACTTACCACTTCACACAATGGATACCAATGACCATAGTACAAAATATAACACTTACACATTACACCAAGGAATACCCAGTGACCATAGTACAGACATAAACACTTACCCACTTCACACCAATGGATACCCGTGACCAAGTACGACATATAACACTTAGCACTTCACACCAATGGATACCTAGTGACCATAGTACAGGACATATAACACTTACCATTTCACACCAATGGATACCCAGTGCCATGTACAGATTATAAACACTTACCACTTCACACCAATGGATACCCAGTAACCAAGTTACAGACATATAACATTAGCACTTCACACAATGGATACCAGTGACCATAGTACAGACAATATAACACTTCAGCACTTCACACCAATGGATACCAGGACCATGTAAGACATATAACACTACCACTTCACACCAATGGATACCCAGTGACCATAGTACAGACATTATAACACTTACCACTTCACACCAATGGATACCCGTGACCATAGTACAAATATAACACTTAGCACTTCACAACAAGGATACAAGTGACCTAGTACAGACAATAACACTTACCACTTCACACCAATGGATACCCAGTGACCATAGTACAGACATATAACACTTAGCACTTCACACCAATGGATACCCAGTGACCATAGTACAGACATATAACACTTACACTTCACACCAATGGATACCTAGACCATAGTACAGACAGTTAACACTTTACCATTTCACACCAATGGATACCCAGTGACCATAGTACAGACATATAACAACTTAGCCTTCACACAACAATGGATACCAAGTGACCTAAAGTACAGACTTATAACACTTAGCACTCCACACAATGGATACCCAGTGACCATAGTACAGACATATAACACTTACCACTTCACACCAATGGATACCCAGTGACCATAGTACAGACATATAACACTTACCATTTCACACCAATGGATACCCAATAACCATAGTACAGACATATAACACTTACCATCACACCAATGGATACCCAGTGACCATAGTACAGACATATAACACTTAGCACTTCACACCAATGGATACCCAGTGACCATAGTACAGACATATAACACTTACCACTTCACACCAATGGATACCCAGTGACCATAGTACAGACATATAACACTTACCATTTCACACCAATGGATACCCAGTAACCATAGTACAGACATATAACACTTACCACTTCACACCAATGGATACCCAGTGACCATAGGTACGACATATAAACACTTACCACTTCACACCAATGGATACCCAGTGACCATAGTACAGACATTATAACACTTACCACTTCACCACCAATGGATCACCAGTGACCATGAGTACAGACATATAACACTTACCACTTTCACACCAATGGATACCCAGTGACCATAGTACAGACATATAACACTTAGCACTTCACACCAATGGATACCTAGTGACCATAGTACAGAAATATAACACTACCATTTCACACAATGGATACCCAGTGGACCAAAGTACAAACATATAACACTTAGCCACTTCCACACCAATGGATACCCAGACCAAGTACAGACATAAACCTTACCACTTCACACCAATGGATACCCAGTAAACATAGTACAGACATATAACACTTACCACTCACACCAATGGATACCCAGTGACCATGTACAGATATATAACACTTACCACTTCACAACAATGGATACCCAGTAACCATAGTACAGACATATAACTCTTATACATCACAACCAATGGATACCCAGTGACCATAGTACAGACATACTAACACAACCACTTCACACCACATGGGATACCCAGTGACCATAAGTTACAGACATATAACACTTACCATTCACACCATATAGATACCATGACCATAGTACAACATTAAATTACACTCACACCAGATGGATACCCATAGACCATAGTACAGACATTATACACTTAGCACTTCACACCAGATACCAGTACCAAGTTACCAGACAATTTATAACACTTACCACTTCACACCAATTGGATACCCAGACCATAGTACAGGACATATAACACTACCATTCACACCAATGGATAACCATGACCATAGTACAGATAATATAACACTGCACTTCACACCAAGGATACCAGTGACCATTATACAGACATATAAACACTACACTTCACACCCAATGGATACCCAATGACCATAGTACAAACATATTAACACTTACCACTTACACCAATGATACCTTAGTGACCATAGACTACAAACAATATAACACTACCATTTCAGCACCAATGGATACCCCAGTGCCATAGTACAGACATATAACACTTAGCACTTCACACCAATGGATACCCATGACCATAGTACAGACAATAACACTTACCATTCACACCAATGGATACCCAGTAACCATAGTACAGACATATAAACACTATACCACTTCACACCAATGGATACCCAGTAACCATAGTACAGACATATAACACTTAGCACTTCACACCAATGGATACCCAGTGACCAATAGTACAGACATATAACACTTAGCACTTCACACCAATGGATTACCCAGTGACCATAGTACAGACATATAACACTTACCACTTCACACCAATGAACTAGTAGGACCATAGTACAGACATATAACACATTACCATTCACACCAATGGATACCCAGTGACCTAGTACAGACATATAACACTTAGCATTTCACACACAATGGATCCAAGTGACCATAAGTACAGACTTATAACACTTAGCACTTCACACCAATGGATACCCAGTGACCATAGTACAGACATATAACACTTACCACTTCACACAATGGATACCCAGTGACCATAGTACAACATATAAACACTTACCACCCACCAATGGATACCAATGACCATAAGTTGACTAGACTCAACATTATAACACTTTACCATTTTCACACCAATGGATACCCAGTTGACCATAGTACAGACATATAACCACTTACCACTTCACACCAATGGATACCCGTAACCATAGTACAGACATCATAACACTTACCACTTCACACCAATGGATACCAGTAACCATAGTACAGACATATAAACACTACACTTCACACCAATGGATACCCAGTTGACCCATAGTACAGACCATATAACACGTACACTTCACACCAATGGATACCCAGTGACCAAAGTACAGACATATAACACTTACCACTTGCACACCAATGGATACCCAGTGACCATAGATAACAGATATAAACACTTACACTTCACACCAATGGATACCCAGTACCATAGTACAGACATATAACACTTAGCACTTCACACCAATGGATACCCAGTGACCATATTACAGACAGTATAAACACTTACCACTTCACACCAAGGATACCCAGTAACCATAGTACAGACATATAACACTTATACATTCACACCATGGATACCCAAGACCATAGTACCTATAACACTAAACACTTTCACACCAATGATACCCAGTGACCATAGTACAGACATATAACACTTAGCCACTTCACACCATGGTACCCAGTGACCATAGTACAGAACATATACACTTAGCACTTCACACCATGCGATACCCAGTGACCATAGTACAAATATAACACTTACCACTTCACACCAATGGATACCCAGTGACCATAGTACAGACATATAACACTTACACTTCACACAATGGATACCCAGTACCATAGTACAGACATAAACACTTACCCACTTCACACCAATGGATACCCAGTGACCATCATACAGACACTTAACACTTAGCACTTCACACAATGATGATACCCAGTAACCATAGTACAGACATATAACACTTACCACTTCACACCAATGGATTACCCAGTGGACCATAGTACAGACAGTATATAACACTTACCATTCACACCAATGGATACCCAGTGACCATAGTTACAGGACATATAACCACTTTTAACCACTTCACACCAATGGATACCAGTGACCATACGTTAAGACATTATAACACTTGCACTCACACCAATGGATACCCAATGACCATAGTACAGACATATAACACTTACCACTTCACACCAATGGATACCCAGTGACCATATTTACAGACAATATAACACTTAGCACGTTCACACCATGATACCGAGTGACCATAGTACAGAACTTATAACACTTAGCACTTCACACCAATGGATACCCAGTGACCATCAGTACAGACAATATAACACTTACCACTTCACACCAAGATACCCAGTGACCATAGGACAGACATATAAACTTAGCACTTCACACCAATGCGATAACCTAGTGACCATAGTAACAAGACACTATAACACTTACCACTTCACACCAATGGATACCTAGTGACCAATAGTACAGACATATTAACACTTAGCACTTCACACCAATGGATACCCAGTGACCATAGTACAGACATTATTAACACTTTACCACTTCACACCAATGGGATACCCAGTGGACCATAGTACAGACATATAACACTTACCACTTCACACCAATGGATACCCAGTAACCATAGTACAGACATATAACACTTACCACTTCACACCAATGGATCCGTGACCATAAGTACAGACATATAACACTTAGCACTTTCACACCAATGGATACCAGTGACCATAGTACAGACATATAACACTTACCACTTCACACCAATGAGGTACCAGTGACCATATGTACAGACTATATAACACTTAGCAACTTCCACCAATAGATACCTACGTGACCATAGTACAGACATTTATAACACTTACCACTTCACACAAATGGATACTAATACCCAGTGCAGGTTCTTCCCTGCTCCATTCTGAAAGGAAAAAGAGAAGAGATCTCTTAAAGATTGCTCCACCGCCGACAGAGCATAAATGCATGTTCATATATTGAACAGTAATTGGTGTTTAATCGTGTATATTAGCTTATTAACACAAAAAATGATATAAAATAATTCATTTTGCCTTTGGTGCACTGCGCAATTCAGTACTTCATTCCATATAGGATATAGGTGGCACGGAATTTTTTCGGGATGCAATTAATTATTTTCATATTTGAACTTGAAGTAAAATTAGAAGCTCAAACTTTTGAATGGTGGGTAATGGTGTTAAAGTAAGTAACTTTGTAACTGAGAAAAATACTTAAATCGTCTGCTCCTGTTTTTAATAGTGAAAAAAATACCATTTGTCAGCGGTGGAGCATCTTTAACCACATACAGAAAGACAGCAGAACAAAAATTTACCTTAGTCTCTGCATAAAGAAATGGATACACCAGATTCAGGAATATCTATAACAAACCATTGAACTGCAATCAGACGACAGGTTTTCCATTCTGAATTACAGGATTACACATGTGGTACTGTTTATAAGAATGAATACCTCATCAAACAGCAAACACATTTCAAAGACAACAAAAGCTGTTGGAGAACAGCAAAGCTTGACTATTCAGAAGAAGTTGATATTCAAGTATTTACTATTTAAACATGGAAATATGACAAATTAACAGACTCAAAAAAAACCTAAAGGCCCCCAAATTGGTTGTATTATCACGTTCAGCATCCATACACATTAGGACAATAAAATCATAAACATTTATGATGACTTGCTTAAACAATTGACAAAATAGAAACTTGCTCTCAAAAACTTTAACATGGAAATATGACAAATTAACAGACTCAAAAAAAACCTAAAGGGCCCCAAATTGTTGTATTATCACGTTCAGCATCCATACACATTTAGGACAATAAAATCATAAAACATTATGATGACTTATGACTGACAAAATAGAAACTTGCTCAAAAACTTTAAACATGGAAATATGACAATTTAACAGACTTCAAAAAAAATCTGAAAGGGCCCCAAATGGTTGTTTATCACGTTCAGCATCCATGCACATTAGGACAAAAAATCATAAAAAATTTATGATGACTTATGCTTAAACAATTGACAAAATAGAAACTTGCTCAAAAACTTTAACATGGAAATATGGACAAATTAACAGACTCAAAAGAAAAATCTAAAGGGTCCAAATGGTTGTATTATCACGTTCAGCATCCATAACATTAGGACAATAAAATCATAAAAATTATGATGACTTATGCTTAAACAATTGACAAAATAGAAACTTGCTCAAAAACTTTAACATGGAAATATGACAAATTAACAGACTCAAAAAAACTTAAAGGCCCCAAATGGTTGTATTATCACGTTTCAGCATCCATACACATTAGGAAAATAAAATCATAAACATTTATGATGACTTAAGCTTAAACAATTGACAAAAAATAACTTGCTCAAAAACTTTAACATGGAAATATGAAAAATTAAGAGACTCAAAAAAACGCCCTAAAGGGCCCCAAATTGGTTGTATTATCACGTTCAGCATCCATGCACATTAGGACAAAAAATCATAAAAAATTATGATGACTTAAGCTTTAAACAATTGACAAAATAGAAACTTGCTCAAAAACTTTAACATGAAAATATGACAAATTAACAGACTCAAAAAAAAATCTAAAGGCCCCAAATTGGTTGTATTATTCACGTTCAGCATCCATACACATTAGGACAATAAAATCCATAAAATATTTATGATGACTTATGCTGACAAAATAGAAACTTGCTCAAAAACTTTAAACATGGAAATATGACAAATTAACAGACTCAAAAAAAACTCTAAAAGGGCCCCAAATTGGTTGTTTTATCACGTTCAGCATCCATGCACATTAGGACAAATAAAATCATAAAAAAATTATGATGACTTATGCTTAAACAATTGACAAAAATAGAAAACTTGCTCAAAAACCTTTAACATGGAAATATGACAAATTAACAGACTCAAAAAAAAATCTAAAAGGGTCCCAAATTGTTGTTATTATCACGTTCAGCATCCATACACATTAGGACAATAAAATCATAAATATTTATGATGACTTATGTCTTGACAAATTAGAAACTTGCCTCAAAAACTTTAACATGGAAAATGACAAATTAACAGACCTCAAAAAAATCTAAAGGGCCCCAAATTGGTTGTATTATCACTTTTCAGCATCCATACACATTAGGAAAATAAAATCATAAAACATTTATGTATGACTTAAGCTTAAACAATTGACAAAATAGAAACTTGCTCAAAAAACTTTTAACATGGAAATATGACAAATTAACAGACTCAAAAACGCCCTAAGGGCCCCAATTGATTGTATTATCACGTTCAGCATCCATGCACATTAGGACAAAAAAATCATAAAAAACATTATGATGACTTATGCTTAAACAAATTGACAAAATAGAACTTGCTCAAAAACTTATAACATGGAAAATATGACAAATTAACAGGACTCAAAAAAACAAATCTAAAGGGCCCAAATGGGTTGTATTATCACGTTCAGCATCCAAGACTTAGACAATAAATCATAAAAATTTATGATGACTTATGCTTAAACAATGACAAAATAGAAACTTGCTCAAAAACTTTAACATGAATATGAACAATTAACAGACTCAAAATCGCCCTAAAGGCCCCAAATTGGTGTATTATCACGTTCAGCATCCATACACATTAGGAAAATAAAATCATAAAACATTTATGATGACTTAAGCTTAAACAATTACAAAATAGAAACTTGCTCAAAAAACTTTAAACATGGAAATATGATTAATTAACAGACGCAAAAACGCCCTAAAGGGCCCCAAATTGGTTGTATTTCACGTTCAGCATCCATGCACATAACGGACAATAAAAATCATAAAAAAATTATGATGACTTATGTTAAACAATTGACGAAATAGAAACTTGTCAAAACTTAACTGGAAATATGACAAACTTAAAAATTGACTCAAACGCCCTAAAGGCCCCAATTGGTTGTATTATCACGTTCAGCATCCATACACATTAGGAAAATAAAATCATAAACATTTATGATGACTTAAGCTTAAACAATTGACAAAATAGAAACTTGCTCAAAAACTTTAACATGGAAATATGACAAATTAACAGACTCAAAAACGCCCTAAAGGGCCCCAAATTGGTTGTATTATCACGTTCAGCATCCATACACATTAGGAAAATAAAATCATAAACATTTATGATGACTTAAGCTTAAACAATTGACAAAATAGAAACTTGCTCAAAAACTTTAACATGGAAATATGACAAATTAACAGACTCAAAAACGCCCTAAAGGGCCCCAAATTGGTTGTATTATCACGTTCAGCATCCATACACATTAGGAAAATAAAATCATAAACATTTATGATGACTTAAGCTTAAACAATTGACAAAATAGAAACTTGCTCAAAAACTTTAACATGGAAATATGACAAATTAACAGACTCAAAAACGCCCTAAAGGGCCCCAAATTGGTTGTATTATCACGTTCAGCATCCATACACATTAGGAAAATAAAATCATAAACATTTATGATGACTTAAGCTTAAACAATTGACGAAATAGAAACTTGCTCAAAAACTTTAACGTGAAATGGGACGCCAACGCTGACGCCGACGCCGACGCCGACGCCGGGGTGACAACATTAGCTCCCCCTATTCTTCGAATAGGCGAGCTAAAAACTGAAAAATCATCATGCAGTAGATCACTAGACAAAATATTAAATAAACAACATTTAGCTAGATCCAACTCCACCATTCAACAGTGTAGTCACACAAAATGGATGACATTGACCTTTATTCAAAGGTCATTGGGATTAAACATACAACAAGAGGCCCATGGGCATAACATCCATCTGACTATTGGTACAATACAACACATTGAAGTATAGAGAAGTGTAAAACAAATCTTTGGATACAATACAAGAGACCAAATGTTTTTAGACTAACATTTAAGATATTACATTGTAGTAGCGATTTAAAGTAATTACCTCTGTTTCTCCATATTGATCCCCGTCCCTCCTGTTCCCTCTCCCCGAAGGATATCGATGTTTCTAGCCAAAGGACTAGATATGGTAATGGCTCTTTTTGGCCCCTAAATCTACCAAATTTTAAATGAAGTATTTAGAAATGAAGTTGCTGCGTTTGAAATATTGAATATGCCCCTGATAAAGACTTAATGATATTTTTGTTGACAGAAAGTTTGTTTTTGCTATATAACCATGGAAACTTTGCATAAATTATGCAAATTTGAAAATTTAGTCACTTTTTGCCTATTTTTGATAGTTTTTCTTTTAAAAGCAATAGAGCATAACCTAGAACAAACTTAATATTTTCAGGGAATCAGCAGACACGAAGAATACATCATTTTGAGAAATATAAAGTTTGTTCTAGATTGCGCTCTATGTTACTACATGAAAAACTGCATAAAAAAGGCCAATTTTGATGAAAATTTCACATTTTGCATAATTTATGTATAATAAAAATGATTGCCATGGCAACTAGAACTGCTATATTACCTAATAGCACTATCAAATATGTCAGGTATGTGTTGGGTGTTGCGCATGCGTTAAGGTTGAACTGCACTCATAGCCGGTCGGGAGGACTTTTAGGATTCCCATAGATATTATTATTTTCTTCGCATGTACAGCGATTTTGACGGAAAGTTTTATTTTTCTAATTCATAAGAAATTATACCGGATATATTAATACCATTTTTACCGATTTTACAGTCACTTGCCCGACTATTCGCTTTAATATTTGAAATGCAAGATTAACATCTTAAAATAACAGACTTTGAAAAATAGCCGATTTGGGGGAAAAAAAGACTCTTACCATACCTAGAATCCATGCAGACTGGACTCCGTGACTTGAAGCGATTTACAGCCTGTAAATGATTTACCTCTATTTCCCCTATTTTGCCAAAACTTATACTCTATTCCCCTTCCCCCAAGGATGTTTAGAACTCGATGCCTAGTAGCGATTTAAATGAAATGTTAAGGGACGGACGGAAGATGGACGCCGCGCCATGACATGACATACATGGAACACTGATTGTAAGCTCGCCGGCCCTTCAGGCTAGGTGAGCTAATAACAGAGTATGACATATGGCATATATATATGATCCAAACCAACCGTACTTTTCCTGAAATATATGCTAAATTTACAAACAGTCGAATTTTATAAAGTTGTTTTAAAAAACATTTTCTAGCTCTTGTACATATGTACATCAAAACGCGCCAGAATTAGCGGGTATCAACCAACGATTGACGTTTATGGAGATACAAAATATATATCAGGTATATCAAAACTGTTTATATGAATGTGAATACATTGTAAGTTGTGTATTGTAATCCTTGAAGATTACAAGAATAAACTAGACACAAACATACAATACAGCCGGATTGAAATATAAGTTACATAAATAAAAGTTAAATATACAGATATTCTTATTCCGTTTCCGTTTGACTTTTATAGTAATCAGATTGCATAAAGCATACGATCATTTTAGCCTTCTAGAGATATCAACGTACACTGTACATATCTACTTTGCGATCGTTTTAAATTGATTGTAGCGCTTTTCGGCTGTCATTGAATCGGTAATTCATGCGCAGTGCTAAATTTTGTAAAATGATATTTATGAAAATCAGTAACCAACATTTTATAGGATTCAAATTAATATTTTGTTTGCCTGATCAAAATAAAACGATGGAAACTACTTCCTCCTAAGGATATGGCATGTACTGTAAGTAAATAACATGTACTGTGATATCAATTCTATGTAATAACGTCTTGTACTATGAAATACAAGCACGCAATATAGAATGGGAATTTTTGTGAGAGACACGGATAAAAGTTATATATTGTGTACATAAGTTTATAAAACGTAATTCTTTAAATACACAAGAACATGTTTTACATAGTACTTGTAGAATACGAATGTTGTTGGTTTTTAATATAGATCGCTAAACTCAAACGTCTAGATCCAATTTAGATATAAAATGTAACTAATTGTCAGACCCCTGTACGCACGTGCTGGAATTATTAAAATACATCTGTTTCCCGTCAGTGCCGAATACTTTGTGGTATGTAATGTCAATTGTCGGTTGCAGGATAACAAAATATGTGTTTTTGATAATATTACACGAACCCCAAGGTCAAAGCTGGCATGTGCTCCAAAACATCAAACAAAGCGCGAAAAACTTCAAAAGCATCAAAATACAAAATGAAAATATCCTACATGAACGTGTACTTCTAATTGGCATAATTAATTCATTGATACATTGTACTGTACTTATAAATCTACATATATTTTTTGCGATAATGTACTACATGTACAATGTACTACATTGAACAATACCAATTGATAATAAGTTGTAGCACTAGTACTACTGTAAAATCCGACTTCGCTTTAGGTAATTTACTTGAATCTATTATTTACATTACTATTATTATCAAAACCAGAGGTACGTGTCTACATTCCTCGTCTGGGCCCAGAATTAAAGCTTGACGGTTATCGAAATGTATGATACCGCCCACGCACGGAGTGTGTGTGTGACTGTGTGACGATCGATAATTTATATTAGCAGCACATGGGTCCTAAAATGAATGATTCAGACTTACGTACACCACACGAAATAATGGCAGTCTGTAACGTTATAAAAAATAAATTTTGTAGCAGTATATTTATTTCTAGACACGGAAATAAATTGGCAAATATGACGTAATGCAGCAGTGTCGTGTTCTATATTCAGGTGCGAAATGAAAACGAGGCACTGTACACAGCGCTACTGTAGAGAGTAAACGGAAGCAGTATGAGGTGCCGTTATATACCTGGCAGCTCAAGGGCTTGTACTTGAGAAGACGGAAACATATACGAACGGGCAAGTATCACGATGGATGATCCTCGTTGGCCACAAATTACAAAATTGTAGACTTGACATTTTCACCTGAAGCCAATTGTCCTTTCATTTATTGATAACAACATGGCGTCAAGTTCAGTGAGCCAAGAGAGTTTGGATACGGAGGATTTCGCCATCAGTGCTCGTAAGAGCAAGATACGTACCTTACGTGCCCGGGGATTGATGAACCCTCTCCCCCGGAGTACAGACCGGGAAAGGGAGGAGGATCCGTGTGATCGTGACAGGTTTGATGAGGACACTGACACCCCGGGCTGGGGGGTCATTCCCGAACACGAGTCACCCTCGCGCTGTACCCCCGCCAGCCGGACCAAGGACAAACGGATGCGCCCAAATCACCTACACAAGGGAAAACTACCAAAAGACAAACGGAAGCTAAGGGAGAAAAGGCGCAGTACAGGTGTAGGACTTGGGGGTCTGGCTCATCTCGCATCGACAGAGGTAATCAGCTGATCGTATGTACTGTTAATGACGTAGTGGATGCTATGATGTAGTAGGTTATGATATCACCCATGTCATAATGACGTAATACGATGGTGATGATGTAATGAGTTGATGGTGATGTAGCCATGTGATATAATGAAGTGATGTAATGGTGATGTAGTCAGGTGATGTAATGAAGTCATGGTGATGTAGGCAGGTGATGAAATGAAGTCATGGTGATGTATATATGTGATGTAATGAAGTCATGGTGATTAAGTCAGGTGATGTCATGAAGTTGTGGTGATGTGATGGTGATATAGTCTTGACAAGTGATGTAATGAAGTCATGGTGATGAAGGCAGGTGATATAATTGAGTCATGGTGATGTAGTCAGGTGATGTGATGAATGTCATGGAGATGTAATCAAGTAATGTAATGAGGTCATGGTGATGTAGTCAGGTAATGTTACGAGGTCATGGTGATGTAGCCAGGTGATGTAATGAGGTCATGGTGATGTAGTCAGGTGATGTAATGAGGTCATGGTGATGTAGTCAGGTGGTGTAATGAAGTCATGGTGATGTAGTCAGGTGATGTGATGAAGTCATGGTGATGTAGTCAGGTAATGTAATGAATGTCATGGAGATGTAATAAGGTGATGTAATGAAGTCATGGTGATGTAGTCAGGTGATGTGATGAAGTCATGGTGATGTAGTCAGGTGATGTGATGAAGCCATGGTGATGTAGTCAGGTGATGATATGAAGTCATGGTGATGTAGTCAGGTGATAAATGAAGTCATGGTGATGTAATGGTGATATAGTCTTGACAGGTGATGTAATGAAGTCATAGTAATGTAGTCTGGTGATGTTATGAAGTCATGGTGATGTAATAAAGTCATTGTGATGGGATGGTGATGTAATGAGGTCATAGTGATGTAATCAAGTCATGGTGATGTAGTCAGGTGATGTAATGAAGTCATGGTGATGTAGTCAGGTGATGTAATGAAGTCATGGTGATAAAGTAAGGTGATATAATGAATGTCATGGTGATGTAGCTATATAGTCAGGTGATGTAATGAAGTCATGATGATGTAGTCAGGTGATATAATGAAGTAACGTGTGATGTAATGAATGTCATGGTGATGTAGCTATATAGTCATGTGATGGAATGAAGTCATGGTGATGTAGTCAGGTGATGTAATGAAGTCAATGTGATGTAGTCAGGTGATGTAATGAAGTCATGGTAATGTAGTTATTCTATTATGATGAATGTCATAGGGATGTAATGATGATGTAATAAAGTGATGGTAATGAATTCAGAGTACAGGACTACCTAAAAGAAATGTTTTTTTTCTTATTCTCTTTATTTACAGAGTACAGGAGATTCCCTGGATGAGGATGACGAAGACCCTAAAGGCTCTACAGAGACCAAGAGAAACACATCGTATAATGAGATCATAGATGAGGACAACCCCCAGACTCCTTCTGATGTAAGTATACAACCTCAGACTCCTTCTGATGTAAGTATACAACCTCAGACTCCTTCTGATGAAAGTATACAACCTCAGACTCCTTCTGATGTAAGTATATAACCCCAGACTCCTTCTGATGTAAGTATACAACCTCAGACTCCTTCTGATGTAAGTATATAACCTCAGACTCCTTCTGATGAAAGTATACAACCTCAGACTCCTTCTGATGTAAGTATATAACCCCAGACTCCTTCTGATGTAAGTATACAACCTCAGACTCCTTCTGATGTAAGTATATAACCCCAGACTCCTTCTGATGTAAGTATACAACCTCAGACTCCTTCTGATGTAAGTATACAACCCCAGACTCCTTCTGATGTAAGTATACAACCTCAGACTCCTTCTGATGTAAGTATATAACTCCAGACTCCTTCTGATGTAAGTATATAACCTCAGACTCCTTCTGATGTAAGTATATAACTCCAGACGCCTTCTGATGTAAGTATATAACCCCAGACTCCTTCTGATGTAAGTATATAACCTCAGACTCCTTCTGATGTAAGTATACAACCCCAGACTCCTTCTGATGTAAGTATACAACCTCAGACTCCTTCTGATGTAAGTATATAACTCCAGACTCCTTCTGATGTAAGTATATAACCTCAGACTCCTTCTGATGTAAGTATATAACTCCAGACTCCTTCTGATGTAAGTATATAACCTCAGACTCCTTCTGATGTAAGTATACAACCTCAGACTCCTTCTGATGTAAGTATACAAATCCAGACTCCTTCTGATGTAAGTATACAACCTCAGACTCCTTCTGATATAAGTATATAACTCCAGACTCCTTCTGATGTAAGTATATAACCTCAGACTCCTTCTGATGTAAGTATATAACTCCAGACGCCTTCTGATGTAAGTATATAACCCCAGACTCCTTCTGATGTAAGTATATAACCTCAGTCTCCTTCTGATGTAAGTATACAACCCCAGACTCCTTCTGATGTAAGTATACAACCTCAGACTCCTTCTGATGTAAGTATATAACTCCAGACTCCTTCTGATGTAAGTATATAACCTCAGACTCCTTCTGATGTAAGTATATAACTCCAGACGCCTTCTGATGTAAGTATATAACCCCAGACTCCTTCTGATGTAAGTATATAACCTCAGTCTCCTTCTGATGTAAGTATACAACCCCAGACTCCTTCTGATGTAAGTATACAACCTCAGACTCCTTCTGATGTAAGTATATAACTCCAGACTCCTTCTGATGTAAGTATATAACCTCAGACTCCTTCTGATGTAAGTATAAAAACCCAGACTCCTTCTGATGTAAGTATACAACCCCAGCCACCTTCTGATGTAAGTATACAACCTCAGACTCCTTCGGATGTAAGTTTACAACCCCAGCCACCTTCTGATGTAAGTATACAACCCCAGCCACCTTCTGATATAAGTATACAACCCCAGACTCCTTCTGATGTAAGCATACAACCCTGGACACCTTCTGATGTAAGTATATAACCCCAGACTCTTTCTGTTTTAAGTATATAACCCCAGACTCCTTCTGATGTAAGGATATATACCTCAGCCACCTTCTGATGTAAGTATACAACCCCAGCCACCTTCTGATGTAAGTATATAACCTCAGACTCCTCCTGATGTAAGTATACAAACCTAGACTCCTTCTGATGTACGTTTACAACCCCAGCCACCTTCTGATGTAGATATATAACCCCAAACTCCTTCTGATGTAAGTATACAACCCACAAACTCCTTGTGATGTAAGTATATAATCCCAGACTCCTTCTGATGTAAATTTACAACCCCAGCCACCTTCTGATATAAGTATACAACCCCCAGACTCCTTCTGATGTAAGCATACAACCCTGGACACCTTCTGATGTAAGTATATAACCCCAGACTCTTTCTGTTTTAAGTATATAACCCCAGACTCCTTCTGATGTAAGTATATAACCTCAGCCACCTTCTGATGTAAGTATACAACCCACAAACTCCTTGTGATGTAAGTATATAATCCCAGACTCCTTCTGATGTAAATTTACAACCCCCAGCCACCTTCTGATATAAGTATACAACCCCCCACAGACTCCTTCTGATGTAAGCATACAACACTGGACTTCTTCTGATGTAAGTATATAACCCCAGACTCCTTCTGATGTAAGTATATAACCTCAGAATCCTTCTGATGTAGGTTTATAACCCCAGACTCCTGATGATGTAAGTATATAACCCCAGACACCTTCTGATTTAAGCATACAACCTCAGACTCCTTCTGATATAAGTATACAACCCCAGCCACCTTCTGATGTAAGTATATAACTTCAGATGCTTTTTGATGCAAGTATATAACCCCAGACTCCTTCTGATGTAAATATACAACCCCAGACTCCTTCTGATGTAAGTATACAACCCACAAACTCCTTGTGATGTAGGTATATAATCCCAGACTCCTTCTGATGTAAGTATATATAATTCCAGACTCCTTCTGATGTAAGTATATAACCCCAGACTCCTTTTGATGTAAGAATATAACCCCAGACTCCTTCTGATGTAAGTATATAACCCCAGACTCCTTCTGATGTAAGTATACAACATCCAGACTCCTTCTGATGTAAGTATAAACCTCAGACTCCTTCAGATGTAAGATATATAACCTCAGACTCCTTCTGATGTAAGTATACAACCCCAGCCACCTTCTGATGTAAGTATACAACATCCAGACTCCTTCTGATGTAAGTATAAACCTCAGACTCCTTCTGATGTAAGTATATAACCCCAGACTCCTTCTGATGTAAGTATACAACATCCAGACTCCTTCTGATGTAAGTATAAACCTCAGACTCCTTCAGATGTAAGATATATAACCTCAGACTCCTTCTGATGTAAGAATACAACCCCAGACTCCTTCTGATGTAAGGATATATACCTCAGCCACCTTCTGATGTAAGTATACAACCCCAGACTCCTTCTGATGTAAGTATACAACCCACAGACTCCTTCTGATGTAAGTATACAACCCCAGACTCCTTCTGATGTAAGGATATATACCTCAGCCACCTTCTGATGAAAGTATATAACCTCAGTCTCCTTCTGATGTAAGTATACAACCCACAGACTCCTTCTGATGTAAGAATACAACCCCAGACTCCTTCTGATGTAAGTATATATAATTCCAGACTCCTTCTGATGTAAGTATACAACCCACAGACTCCTTCTGATGTAAGAATACAACCCCAGACTCCTTCTGATGTAAGGATATATACCTCAGCCACCTTCTGATGAAAGTATATAACCTCAGTCTCCTTCTGATGTAAGTATACAACCTCAGACTTCTTCTGATGTAAGTATATAGCCCCTGACACCTTCTGATGTAAGTATACAACCCCAGACTCCTTTTGATGTACGAATATAACCCCAGACTCCTTCTGATGTAAGTATACAACCCCCAGACTCCTTTTGATGTATGTATACAAACCCAGACTCCTTCTGATGTAAGTATATAACCCCAGACTCCTTCTGATGTAAGTATACAACCTCGGACTTCTTCTAATGTAAGTATATTGCCCCTGACACCTTCTGATGTATGTATATAACCCCAGACTTCTTCTGTTGTAAGTATACAACCCCCAGACTCCTTCTGATGTAAGTATATAACCCCAAACTCCTTCTGATGTAAGTATACAACCCCAGACTCCTTCTGATTTAAGCATACAACATCAGACTCCTTCTGATATAAGTATACAACCCCAGCCACCTTCTGATGTAAGTATACAACCCCCAGACTCCTTCTGATGTAAGTATACAACCCCAGCCACCTTCTGATGTAAGTATACAACATCCAGACTCCTTCTGATGTAAGTATAAACCTCAGACTCCTTCGGATGTAAGATATATAATGTCAGACTCCTTCTGATGTAAGTATATAACCTCAGACTCCTTCTGATGTAAGGATATATACCTCAGCCACCTTCTGATGAAAGTATACAACCTCAGACTCCTTCTAATGTAAGTATACAACCCCAGACTCCTTCTGATGTAAGTATACAACCCCAGACTCCTTCTGATGTAAGTATACAACCTCAGACTCCTTCTGATGTAAGTATACAACCCCAGACTCCTTCTGATGTAAGGATATATACCTCAGCCACCTTCTGATGAAAGTATATAACCTCAGTCTCCTTCTGATGTAAGTATACAACCCACAGACTCCTTCTGATGTAAGAATACAACCCCAGACTCCTTCTGATGTAAGGATATATACCTCAGCCACCTTCTGATGAAAGTATATAACCTCAGTCTCCTTCTGATGTAAGTATACAACCCCAGACTCCTTCTGATTTAAGTATACAACCCCAGCCACCTTCTGATGTAAGTATACAACCCCAGACTCCTTCTGATTTAAGTATACAACCTCAGACTCCTTCTGTTGTAAGTATACAACCCCCAGACTTCTTCTGATGTATGTATATAACCCCAAACTCCTTCTGATGTAAGTATACAACCCCAGACTCCTTCTGATATAAATATGTTACCCCAGACTCCTTCTGATATAAGTATACAACATCAGACTCCTTCTGATATAAGTATATAACTTCAGACTCCTTCTGATGTTAGTATATAACCTCAGACACTTTCTGATGTAAGTATATAACCCACAGACTCTTTCTGATGTAAGTATACAACATTAGACTCCTTCTGATATAAGTATACAACCCCAGCCACCTTCTGATGTAAGTATATAACCTCAAACTCCTTTTGATGTAAGTATATAACCCCAGACTCCTTCTGATTTAAGTACACAACCCCAGACTCCTTCTGATGTAAGTATATAACCTCAGCCACCTTCTGATGTAAGTATACAACCTCAGCCACCTTCTGATGTAAGTATATAACCTCAGACTCCTTCTGATATAAGTATACAACCCCAGCCACCTTCTGATGTAAGTATACAACCCCAGCCACCTTCTGATGTAAGTATACAACCCCAGACTCCTTCTGATGTAAGTATACAACCCCAGCCACCTTCTGATGTAAGTATACAACCTCAGCCACCTTATGATGTAAGTATACAACCTCACACTCCTTCTTATGTAAAGATGTTACCCCAGACTCCTTCTGATATAAGTATACAACATCAGACTCCTTCTGATGTAAGTATACAACCCCAGCCACCTTCTGATGTAAGTATACAACCCCAGCCACCTTCTGATGTAAGTATACAACCCCAGACTCCTTCTGATGTAAGTATACAACCCCAGACTCCTTCTGATATAAGTATACAACCCCAGCCACCTTCTGATGTAAGTATACAACCCCAGCCACCTTCTGATGTAAGTATACAACCCAAGACTCCTTCTGATGTAAGCATACAACCTCACACTCCTTCTAATGTAAGTATATAACCTCAGACTATGATGAATATATCAGTTGGTCTGTGTAGTGATAGTAGCTTAGCACTCAAGGGGTACAACTCTGACTTTAGTTTGACATACCAGGTAGATGTGTCAGAGGCAATGTTAAAATGTTTACAGTATAAAGAAATTGATGACAAGTTTGTTTAAAAATATATATTTTGAACAAAAAACAGTTAATGCACTCTTGATCATGACTTGAATGCTTATGATTTTACTTTATTTCTTCTGATTTTTTTTTCTGGATGTAAGCGCTCAAAATTGGGTTGCATAATTCAAATATTATTATGGTAATTAGTAAATGTTCATACCATTTTTAGGGGTAATTAACAGATTTTGATGGGTATTTTAACCGTGTCTTAATTGGAACACAGTCAACTAAGTTAGATAGTTTTACCTGATAATTTGAAATTTCCTTTCTAATGAAAATAAATATATTGATATTTATACTAGTACTGCCCTTAATATCAGACCTTTTATGATACAATGTAATTTCTCTTTTTATTTTTGTGTCCAGGATCACCGCATTCCAAAGGGTTTCATATCTAGACGGACTAAAAGGTGAGAGAATATGATGTAAACAAACAACATCAACCAAAATATATTACATATAAATCAACAGTATATCGTGTACCTTCAGGAATTACATATAAATCAACAGTATATATCGTGTACCTTCAGGAATTACATATAAATCAACAGTATATCGTGTACCTTCAGGAATTAATATAAATCAAGTTATTTCATACCTTCATGGATAACTTTACATATAAATCAAGTTATTTCATACCTTCATGGATAACTTTACATATAAATCAAGTTATTTCATACCCTCATGGATAACTTTACATATAAATCAAGTTATTTCATACCTTCATGGATAACTTTACAATTAACTTTACATATAAATCAAGTTATTTCATACCTTCATGGATAACTTTACATATAAATCAAGTTATTTCATACCCTCATGGATAACTTTACATATAAATCAAGTTATTTCATACCTTCATGGATAACTTTACAATAAACTTTACATATAAATCAAGTTATTTCATACCCTCATGGATAACTTTACATATAAATCAAGTTATTTCATACCTTCATGGATAACTTTACAATTAACTTCACATATAAATCAAGTTATTTCATACCTTCATGGATAACTTTACATATACAGTAAAACCCCGTTATATTGCCACCCGTTTTACCGCCAAACCCGCTTATCACCATGAATTTATTCAGAACGGATTTCCCTCCATACAAATGCACCCCTTATACTGCAACACCCGCCTACCGCCATACGCCATCACATTCGCAGAACAAATGATTAAAATAACACTATAATGCCCTCGTTAATATCGCCAAATTCTGTTAATACGGACACATGTTTTCGTAAGGTACTCGACTGCGGACTGACAGGTAATCAGCTGCACACACTATGGCCTTGTGTACGACCGTGTGTACGACCGTGTGTACAGAGTGAAATCAATTAACAATATGGGTACACCTTTGTTATTGTTTTACAGGTAGGTATCGCAAGTTGTGGTGAATAAAACTCACTTCTGTACATGTGTTTTACGTACTATTAACGTAAGGAACCCACAAGTCTGTTGATATCGCCATTCGTTTATATTGGACCATAAAATGCAACTAGCAATTTCAAGAGCGATAGCAATATTACGTAAGTGCATAACAACCCGCTGTTTATTATTAAGACCAAATTGTCGCCTGAGTGCCGTTTATGCAGACATGTGCGTGGAAATGTGGTCAGGACCGCACTGCGTTTGTTGAGAACTTCTTTCTTTATTTCCGGGCAGGATTTCCCGTGATAAAAATATCATGTAACCGAGAAAATCCCAGCTAGCAGACAATTATGGCACGATACTTGGTAACACAAACGAGCTCGGTTTTCGTATTTTACACACATAAGCTGACATATTTATTGAAAGACTACTTTCGAAATTACTTTGATTTTGGAACTATTCATATTACAAAATACGAAGTGGCCGTACAGTACACAGACTGACTAGAATGTCTGTTTTAGTACGGCTACAGGGGACTGCCTATATCTATAGGCATAATTAAGATTTCAACGACAAATCTTATATACCGCCCAACTCATATATCGCCAAAAGCTAGGAAAACAGAAGGTGTCAATATAACGGGGTTTTACTGTAAATCAAAAGGTGAATAGAAAGAAAAATTTCAGAAAGAGAAATTCACAAGAACCAACGCCCAGCTATAAGTTCATGTGTGTTGTGATTCATCTTCTGGTTGTCAGGAGGATCCTTATGAATACAGAGCCCTCTTAAAAACATAGTAGGATCATCGAAAAAATAAGAGATGCAACTCCTGAGCCAGGTACTAAATGGTATATTCTAGGTTCATCTTGTGCTGCTGGCAACTCTTATTTTTTCGATGATATAAATCAAAAGTTATCTCATGTACCTTCAGAAATTACATGTAAATTAAAAGTTATTTCATACTTTCATTACATATAAATTAAAAGTTATTTCATACTTTCATTACATATAAATGAAAAGTTATTTCATACTTTCATTACATATAAATCAAAAATTATTTCATACTTTCATTACATATAAATAAAAAATTATGTCATACTTTCATTACATATAAATCAAAAGTTATTTCATACCTTCAGGAATTACATATAAATCAAAAGTTATATCATGTACTTTCAGAAATTACAAATGTATCAAAAGTTATTTCAAACCTTCAGGAATAACTTTACTTATAAATCAAGTTATTTCATATCGTAAGGAATAACTTTACATATAAATCAAGTTATTTCATATCGTAAGGAATTACATATAAATCAAAAATTAATTCCTACCTTCAGGAATAGTTACATTATATACATGATAAATCAAAGTTATTTCCTACCTTCAGGAATAGTTACATTATATACATGTACATGACAAATTAAAGGTATTTCCTACCTTCAGGAATAGTTACATTACATGCGTAATAAATCAAAGTTACTTCATACTTTCAGGAGTAATTACAATCATATCTTCATGAATAACAGGTTGGACATGATTCTCTATTTTCTATACATATACAAACTCAATGGTGTTAGTACCGGTATGTGTATCAGATTTCAGATCCAGTTGTAAATAGGAGGCTGAGTTGTTCAGGTGTATGACATTTTCTAAATAGCCTTTCAGCTGCCAGGTTCTGAACATAAGTCTCTTTGTCTTTCTGCACTCCAGTTTTTCTCAAACCCAAATTAGATACGTTCATAAATGAATCTTCAAACTATTTTTGATAGAAGGAAAACAATTTGAAACCAAGTTGATACAATACACACCTGATGTAGTTATATATGATGCCTGTGTTAATGCCCTAGTAATGCCACTCAATAAAAGATTTTGTGATTTAATTATAATAAAGATGAAGATGATGATGATGACAGCGCCGGCTCCAGGTAATGGTGTAGGGTCCACAGACTTGTTCCTTGTAGAGTTGTCTGCCCTTGGTGTCACCAGTTTTAACATCTCAGTACCATTCTGGTTTGTGTCTTTTACTTACCTTCAGGGTTAGAGACTTATTTTCCTTACATACAGGGTTAGAGACTTATTTTACTTACTGAAGGGTTAGAAACTTATACTTATTTACAGGGTAAGAGACTTATTTTACTTACCTACAGGGTTAGAGACTTATTTTACTTACCTTCAGGGTTAGAAACTTATTTAACCTACCTACAGAGTTAGAGACTTATTTTACTTCATACAGGGTTAGAGACTTATTTTACTTACTGAAGGGTTAGAAACTTATTATACTTATTTACAGGGTAAGAGACTTATTTTACTTACCAACAGGGTTAGAGACTTATTTTACCTGCCTACAGGGTTAGAGACTTATTTTACTTACCTATAGGGTAAGGGAGACTTATTTTACTTTCCTACCGGCTTAGAGACTTATTTTACTTACCTACAGGGTAAGAGACTTATTTTACTTACCTACAGGGTAAGAGACTTATTTTACTCACTGAAGGGTTAGAGACTTATTTTACTTACCTATAGGGTAAGGGAGACTTATTTTACTCACCTACAGGGTTCGAGACTTATTTTACTCACCTACAGGGTTAGAGACTTATTTTACTTACCTACAGGGTTAGAGACTTATTTTACTTACCTACAGGGTAAGGGAGACTTATTTTACTTACCTACAGGGTAAGGGAGACTTATTTTACTCACCTACAGTGTTAGAGACTTATTTTACTCACTTACAAGGTTAGAGACTTATTTTGGTTGGTATATAGGGTTGCAGGGCTAGAACTTATAACATTTAGCTGAGTTAGAAAACTTTAACATTTCGCTGAAACATTTCAAACTTTCTTTTCTATATTTCAGCCCTCAGCATCTGGCTTTTCATTTACAAATGGTAACTTTAGCAGTTGTCTGTCATCAAGAATTTCTACACCAGAATAACAAAGAGCATTAACATAACAAGACAAAATTTAACATGATGTTAAGTTAAAAAATCTGCAGGATTATACATGTATATTTACAGTGTAAGATAGATAACACTTAATTCAGTAGTAATAATAAAAAAAACTCAACATATGGTTTGAGCAGAGTTAGTGAACTTTATATATGATAAAATGACAAACCTATTTTTCAAGGTAAAAGGTATATCCTACAGCCTTACTATGGTTTTAAAACTATATCTAGCAGGGTCAGAAGTTTACATCTGGCAAGTTTACATTACTTCTTCTTCTGTTCAAATTTCGAAACTGTATCGACAGAGTGCAATTGACACTGTAAGATGGATGATATTTCTGATTTATCAAAAACTTATCATCGAACTGCAGAAGATATGTTTACTAACATTTAGTAGGTTAGAATTAGACATCTTTACTTACCATGGTTTTAGTTTTTCACATCCAGTAAGATTTCAAAGAAAATATTACAGAGTTATTGTATTTCTATTAAGTTTTAATTACCCATAGAACCATTCCATTCAAGGATAATGTTTTACTTGGTGAAATCATTTCAGGGTCCAGTTTCATGAACATTCCTTAAATTTAAGGAATTCCTTAACTTCAAATTTCCAAAAGGAAAGCATTTCAAAAGGTCGGAAAATATCTTAGGATAACGCGCCCTCCTTAAAATTTATGATGCTTTCTTCAGGAGAATATTAAGTTAAGGAATTCTTTGATAAGAAATGTTCGTGATACTGGTCCCAGATTTGTAATCAAGATACCATATAATAGGATACTGTGTCTTTTTGTATTTCTATTGTTATCTTTGTAGTAAGTTAATGTATTTGTGTTCTGTACGTGTGCCTTATGATAAAAGGTGGCTTGTCTTGAAATTTGAATTTGACAATATTGTTTGTTCACACTGTTAGAATTCCATTTTAAGTAATTTGTTCCTGGTGCTCTCTGGAATATAGCCATTCATATTACTTTTTCACATATATGGATTTTTTAAGTTATTTTTCTCAATGTGACTTCACATGGTTGTTGACAAGGACCTGCTGCATATATCAACTGACAACCTTATATAATCTCATAAATTCTTATACATTATATAATTATTGTTCAATATTAAGCATGCATTATATTGTGTTCAGATAAGATAGATCTGATTAAAGTTTTAGACTAAACTTAATCTCATGATAGCTGTGATAATATGATATATGATCGATGATGACGACCATCTATCTTAGATTATATCTGATGGGTGTTAGCAGAGCAACTATCATGTTCGACCAGCTAACTATTGATCGTTTCTTACAAAGTCAAATGAAACTTGTGTTTCAGTCCATCTGACCTTGAAGCTGATCTTGAAGATAACCAGGATTATGACAGTACAGTTAGTCAGTCAGAGACCAATTTGACTTTAATCGGAAAATCAGACTCTACAGAATCAAATTATGAACATAGCCCAAAACTGACACACGGACGTAACGTGTTTGTGCCAACAAACAATATGTCTCCGAGACCTTTCAAACCATACTCTCCGAACATCAGTGATGCGGATTCCAGACTTCCTTCATCCTCACTGAGTAGTGTTCCAGGTCGCCAGGCACGACACGGATCATCTGCTGCCGCACGTTGGCGTGAAATGGACCGTAACAACAGCTTGGACAACAAGAACTTACCTGTGATTAAACCTTTGACCTCTGTATTAAATTGTTACCATGAACGCAAATCTGACAGTGACAATAATAGTTCTGTGCGCAGTGGTTACAGTCACCATGACAACGGGTCAGGGGTCAACAGCAAACGCTTCTCTCCACAGTCCAAGGAGGATGAGAAACTACAACTGGAACAGGTAGGTAGATAGCACTGGTTAGTGGATTATGGGTAATCAGGGTGGCATTATATAAATATTGACCTGTTTTCAGATGGATACTGTGAGATATCACCAAGGAATTGATATAACCTGTTTGGAGGCTGAAGGTATATCCTATCAAAGAGGGCTGTATTTATTAATCTCCAACTGAGAAACCGGCCTATAGTTTTAAATTCTGTTTGTTCTTTTTTTCGTCAGTTCATCCATCCTTTCTTTAAGGCATGATCCTGTGGGCCCTAAATCCTATGCTATAAGGTATTGCAACTTCAAACATGTACTTGGCACACATACACTGGAACAATAAGGCATGATCTTGTGGGCTCTATATCCTATGCTATAAGGTATTGCAACTTCAAACATGTACCGTAAAAACTTGTATAATTTGCGCACCAGTGTAATTTGCGCAGGTACTTTTTAGGGCTGAAAATGCTGAAAAAAATCTACTATCAGTATATTTTGCGCATCAAAAATTTTGGGAAAAAACGATGTCCAGGGAGTCCCAAAATCGATGTATGAAGGTGACAATTTCAATGCAAAATATTCCCCTAAAACGCTTGACAACTTGCACAAAGAAGTGTTGTATTAAGAAAAAATAACATATTAAAACCGCATCGTGTTTGTTTTCTTTTATTGGCCACCTTAACCTGAAACTAAAATATCTTGCAGATGCAGTCCCTCAGAATGGACAGATTTTTCCCCCGTAAAATTTTTAAAACTCCTCTATCAATATAATTTGCGCACCCCCAACTTCAAATTTTATTTTTGCACAGAAAAAGTGTGCAAATTACACAAGTTTTTACGGTACTTGGCACACATACACTGGAACAATAAGGCATGATACTGTGGGCTCTAAATCCTATGCTATAAGGTATTGCAACTTCAAACATGTACTTGGCACACATACACTGGAACAAAACCTCCTATATCATATTAAGTTACTGAAATTTCATTCTTGTATGGTTCCATTTAGATGAGGCAATACATTGCACACCAGAATCGGGTCACTGTGACCTACATTTTACCATTGAAGTAATATAATGTACAGCCTGTTTCGGTGCAGTTTCCACATTTGACATGAGTCTATATACAATTTTTAGGATACAACCTTATGACACATACGGTGGGGGACTCCAGTGAATTGTTTTTGTAGGAAATACTGCAGTATGATAAGTGTACTGCAATACAATGTTTGCCCAGCCAAGCCTTACTTAAATATCTCAAGAGATGTTACATACAATATATATAATGTTATATTTACAGTTACTGGCAAAAGAAAAAGAAGAAAACAAAAAATTGAAAGCATTGCTAGAATCTAAAGATAAGAAAATTGCTGAGCTGGAAAAGGAAGTATCTTCTTTAAATAAGGTAAATATATGATTCAAGTGCAGTTTCTTTCTTTTCGTTTGAGAATGTGATTTTGTATCTAGGGGCGAGAGAGAGTTAAAGATGTGTGTGTGTGTGTGTGTGTGTGTGTGTGTGTGTGTGTGTGTGTGTGTGTATGTGTGTGGAAGGGGGCATGATCAACATCTATAGACGATAATGAGAGAACATGTTACAAAGTGTTGTAAAATGTTTGTACTCACCTGCAATTATACTGTTAAGTATTGACTTTTGTTTTGTTTTAGGATCTTGAAGACTTTGATGATGAGAACCAGAAACTTGTTTTAGAAAACAACTCTCTGATCCGGGCTGTGTCTAACCTAAGTATCACAAGTACAGCAGTGTAGTAGAGCTAACTTGTACTGCACTCACGGGCCAAGAGATGCCTTCGTATTAAACTTCACCGAAAAACATATAGTCATCACTGACCAAAGATGTTTAGTAATGTTAGATTTCCATACAGTGTTGCCATTATGGATGTTGAGCCCCAATCTAAGCTCACCTGTGGAGACGGATTTATATCTCTATGTTATGGTTGCCATCTCCCGGATGTTCCCTGCTACATCTATAAAGAGGCCTGGTCCTTAGTTCTAAAAATAAAAAATCACTGATTTCAGTCAAAATTTAGTCACTTCGTGATAAATGCAATGTAAGATAATTAAAGAAAAATTCACTTACTACAGTAAGTTCTTTCTTTACTGTAAAATTTGGATCAAATATGGCGTCTATGGCATCCAGGACATATATCAAATGTATGCCTTGATGACCTGCTGAGGTAAAGCTTTGTAATTACGTCATCATTATCTACAACTTCTGCTTTAACACTTTCAACCCAGTCTTCTCAATTTTATTTTTATGTCAAATTTAATGAAATAAGAAGAAAATGAATTATCATTCCAAAATGCAATAATTTTGATAATTGCACTGTTCAATACCTGAATTTTGTTAATAGTACGTTGTTTAATCAGTGAGTATGGTGGTAATGAATAGTACTGGGTAAAACCTGTATAAGTCTGTTGAAGAGTTATATGCCCTTGAATTATATTAAATGTTTTAAAACAACTTGACCAAGATAATCAAGAGTGTGTCATGCTGGGATGAAAGGCTATCAAATGTGTTCAAATGAATAAACTATCTGCTTTCATTCAAATCATCTAGGTAGCATGCTAAAGTTTTAAATAACAGGCTTACTTTTTCAATAATCAAGAAATTCTAGTGGATGATGTTTGTTGAACAAGTTTGTCTCACATATACTGAGTACGAGGAAGGAGCTCTGATAGTATTAGTTTTTGTTTTCTTTTTGTTCAGATTACAGATCTGAAATATAGATTCTTTTATCATTGTTGATTCTGGTATAACTTCATTACCTCATTTGTAATTGTTATGACGTTCATCATGAGGAGAGGTAACTTCATGTGATTAAAAAGTGTGTGAAACAGATTACAGCCTACATGATTATATATAGTAATATATAAAGGGAATCATAAATAATGATTGCAGCCTACAGAATTACATAGTAATATATAAAGGGAATCATAAATAAAACACACACAAATTACTGTATTTTGTAGCTATTTTCATCATATTTGAAACTTGTGAAAAGAAAAAACAAATTGGACATGTTTGAGACAAAGATGTTTTGTAGGTGTGATGTTGTTAAAATGCTGTATCAGTAAGTAGGATGAAGGATGTAAAGATTGACTTATGAAGTTTTGTATGTATAGCCATTTTATCAAGGATTTAAGTGTCCAATATAACTAGGAATGAAGTAAAATCATCATTAGCACCTCCACACACTGGTTACTGTAGGATTGACAGGCTGTGAAACTTAATTAGGGATGCTCGACTACATGGACTGAAAAGGTTGTAATTTGTTAAATTAATTTGCCAGAATCTGGTAACCTCCATTAGCCAGTAGACTAAGATAAAAATGTTATAATGATAAAAACAGTTCAGTTGTGGTAGATATATGTATGTCATTCTTGTTGATGTGTAATTATGAATGAGCCAATGGTGATTGAACTTGATGACTGTGATTGAACTCGTTAACTGAATTGAACTAGTTGACAGTGAATTTGTTGACAAGTGATTGAATCATCCTATCACAATGCAGAGTTACTTCCCTTTAGTCCTATCTCTTTTTTTTTTCTTTTGAATATTTTTTATTGCATCAATCACATATAAAAGTTACAATTTTCTAAATGCTCTCCATGAAAATATGTTTCACAGATACAATATATGTTAATAAAGTTATAATAATATTTCATTCTAAAATAAGCTTGATACTTTCCCATTTCTGTCGGTTCTTGTTTGCTGCGTTTGGAGTAATCATATAGGTCGAATACTGATCAATGGCTCTGTAATTTCTAATGAATGTCTTACATATTTTAGTCCTATCTCAATGGGTGGAATATAGCAATGATTGATCGACTTTGTGATAATTATTTATTGGAGTTGTCTCTATTAGCCAGTTCTTATCTGTAGGCCATTGAATGCAAGTATTAAATTATAACCATGTTAATTTGAAGAAATTTAGTTGTGTTGAATACCTGCAGGTAACTAGGAAATTCCTATATATATAGCAATGTTTTATTTTGTTTGGTACCGTTGAATTGTATTGGTGTATGTTTTGTTATTAAGAAAAAACTAGTGCACTATTAACATATGCATTAGCAAACAGTTTTGAACTAATGATATGCTCAATTTTCAAATATAAGATTTCTAAATATTAAAATAGTTATTTTGTGGCACCATGAACATCTGAAGGACACTGAGCAACCGTAACCATGACAACACTGATGTGTTTCCTTTTTTGTATCTATCATTTTAAATGCTTTCCATGTTTTGGTAAAATAATGCAAGGGTTTGCGGCTCAGCATCATGGGTAAAACTGTTAATAGTGTAGTGTTCACAATGAGGCTCAGACATTTTAACGTGGGTGTAGAAACAGCTATATATGATAACTTATCACCATGGGGATCACTGATACAGAAATGTCACACTTCTACGCTTCATTAGTTCCACAGGGCAGATAGGTGGTGATGGATAGATGAGACATGATATAATCATGTGTTATATGAGTAGATTCAGTCGCGCTTTTAAACATTCTGTCCACATGTTTCATGTTTTGAAGATGTAGAGATATGTTGCTTTTAGAAGAGAGATCTGTGTGTTATATCTGTTTTAGACAGACATTGATGAGATGAGGACTAATATTCCTTTATGTTTGTTCTTGTATTGTCTTTGCACCTTTATATTGTATTAAATACAGTCACCATGGTTACATATATTGTTTGGGATTCAGAGCAAGTATTAGGTGTACATTGTACAAGAGTGTGAAATGTACGTATGACATGGTCACATTTGTAAATTGTATTGTTATGATTATGATGAAGAATGAATAAAGAACTAAATGTGGTGAAGAGATTTATGTGTGTGAATTACTAGTCATGTTTGTCTTTATCTATGGTAAGGACAGGTGAAAAGATGTTTTGATATACGAAACATCACCGAGTCTCCACCATCAGATGGCGCAGTTGCCATGCCTAGTTGCCATATGTAGGTTCCTTTAGGGCCCTAGTTGTGCATATTGCATTTTGGGACCAATCAGTCAACAAGATGGCTGCCTGGCAGCCATCTTGGATTTTGATAGTTAAAGTTTGTTACTGCTATTTCTCGGAAAGTACTGAAGGGATCTCTCAAATTTCATATGTAGTAATATTTATTAAAAGTTTAAAAAGAAGAGAAACGATCCCTTTTCATTTTCATTTTCCCTGGTCATTCTTTGGTGGGTGCCAAGATCTCTCTCCATGATCTTCTGGGATATCTTGTTCTAAAAGCAATCAACTTTTCTCCTCCTAGGCCTGATAGGTCCTTAAAAGACCCTGACTGTTACTATCAATAGGATATATGTATAATACTGAATATAGGCCAGTCTTCAAAGTAAGCCATGATGATTTTTTTGAAGAGTCGAAAAGAATTAATATTGGACACTGGGTAAAACTAAACTTTTAGTTGGTGATTAGATAGACCTTAGTCCATATTACGCTTGGTTCTGCTCAGAGTATTAGAGTTATCTCCCCTTGCCTTAGGTTTGACTTTGGCATCATTCATGATAAATCTGATAAACAAAGACATCACAGAATTTATACATTATAGAATTAGTTCAACTACAGTGTTTCCAGAAACTTGCTCTTAAAGGGACAAGTAGTTTAAGAAATATATTGGTAAAAACCATTTCTAATGAAGGTATTTGGTATATCACTGGAACCTGCCTGCAAGTTTCTCGTGGTCAATGTGTGTATCGTGCAAAGTAAGCTCTGCTCTATACCACATATCATACTATTAATTATGTACAGAATTTGCAGTCCCCACTGCTCGTACCAGGAAACGATTACATGACGGTACGTTAAACCAACTCAACCCAGTCCTTATGCCTCACCTACCATTTATACAGAATTAGTTCCCCTAGCTTCTTTAGGGAGCTTTGGACAATACAATCCACTAGGCAGTTTTTGACTGATGACAAATTAAAGGAAGTGTTGATGGACACCAAATGGACTACAGTAATTTCCTGTGTATTGCCCGTGGGCTCATATAATTTTTTATCCCAGATGGTGCCTAATGCGGGCTATTTGTGGAAACTAATACCAAATTTGAAAAGTATGCAGGCTATGTGTTAATTGTAAACTACTTCAAATACACATGGAATAGCTAGTAACCCTCTTACTATGCTTACATCAACATATAATCTGCGGGCAATCTGTCGGTGCGTGTTATCTGGAATTTAATTTACGAAATCAATAGAAAATGCTCGATTTTGCTTCCCGCGGGCTATACCCCGGTGTGCAAAAAATGCAGGAAATTACAGTACATGACATGCTGCAACTCATCAGCTGTCTGGGTCAGGTGAGCCATGAACATAAAGAAAAATAACAATATCAGCTGTCTGGGTCAGGTGAGCCATGGACATAAAGAAAAATAACAATATCAGCTGTCTGGGTCAGGTGAGCCATGGACATAAAGAAAAATAACAATATCAGCTGTCTGGGTCAGGTGAGCCATGGACATAAAGAAAAATAACAATGTAATTTTCTTGTTTAATGTTTTATTAATGAAATGAGATCAACAAATCATGATAACAAATAAAACACAACAAAGAACAACTGGCAGTACAGAGCAATCTTATAACTCGGTACTCGTAACAGACCAATCTTATAACTCAGTACTCGTAACAGACCAATCTTATAACTCAGTACTCGTAACAGACCAATCTTATAACTCGGTACTCGTAACCGACCAATCTGATAACTCAGTACTCGTAACAGACTAATCTTATAACTCAGTACTCGTAACAGACCAATCTTATAACTCGGTACTCGTAACAGACCAATCTTATAACTCAGTACTCGTAACAGACCAATCTTATAACTCAGTACTCGTAACAGACCAATCTTATAACTCGGTACTCGTAACAGACCAATCTTATAACTCAGAACTCGTAACAGACCAATCTTATAACTCAGAACTCGTAACAGACCAATTTTATAACTCAGTACTCGTAACAGACTAATCTTATAACTCAGAACTCGTAACAGACCAATCTTATAACTCAGTACTCGTAACAGACCAATCTTATAACTCGGTACTCGTAACAGACCAATCTTATAACTCAGTACTCGTAACAGACCAATCTTATAACTCAGTACTCGTAACCGACCAATCTTATAACTCAGTACTCGTAACAGACCAATCTTATATAACTCGGTACTCGTAACAGACCAATCTTATAACTCGGTACTTGTAACCGACCAATCTTATAACTCAGTACTCGTAACAGACCAATCTTATAACTCAGTACTCGTAACAGAC
>SAYR01058191.1:84741-122508 GCA_004382745.1 Argopecten irradians irradians | reverse complement strand
ACCAAACAACGAGCCCTGTCAGCTTTCACGGCCAAGTCACCAAACAGCTGGCCCTGTCATCTTTCATGGCCAAGTCACCAAACAACGAGCCCTGTCATCTTTCATGGCCAAGTCACCAAACAACGGGCGCTGTCATCTTTCATGGCCAAGTCACCAAACAACGAGCCCTGTCATCTTTCATGGCCAAGTCACCAAACAACGAGCCCTGTCAGCTTTCACGGCCAAGTCACCAAACAGCAGGCCCTATCATCTTTCATGGCCAAGTCACCAAACAACGAGCCCTGTCATCTTTCATGGCCAAGTCACCAAACAACGAGCGCTGTCATCTTTCATGGCCAAGTCATCAAACTTGGGGTCTGTCATCTCTTGTGACAAAGTCATTAAACTATGGGCCATGTCATTTCTTGTGACCAAGTCATCAAACTAGGGGCCTTGTCGTCTCTTGTGACCAAGTCATCAAACTAGGGGCCATGTCATCTCTTGTGACCAAGACATCAAACTAGGGGCCTGTCATCTTTTGTGACCAAGTCACCAAACTAGAGGCCTTGTCATCTCTTGTGACCAAGTCTTCAAACTAAGGGCCTGTCATCTTTTGTGACCAAGTCATCAAACTATGGGCTTGTTATCTCTTGTGACCAAGTCACCAAACTACCAGTCTGTCATTTCTTGTGACCAAGTCATCAAACTACCAGCCTGTCATTTCTTGTGACCAAGTCATCAAACTACCGGCCTGTCATTTCTTGTGACCAAGTCATCAAACTTGGGGTCTGTCATCTCTTGTGACCAAGTCACCAAACTACTGGCCTGTCATTTCTTGTGACCAAGACATCAAACTAGGGGCCTGTCATCTCTTGTGACCAAGTCATCAAACTAGGGGCCTGTCATCTCTTGTGACCAAGTCATCAAACTAGGGGTCTGTCATCTCAAACTACTGGCCTGTCATCTCTTGTTACCAAGTCACCAAAATAAGGGCCCTGTCATCTCTTGTTACCAAGACATCAAACTACCGGCCTGTCATCTCTTGTGACCAAGTCACCAAACTACTGGCCTGTCATTTCTTGTGACCAAGTCATCAAACTAGGGGCCTATCATCTCTTTTGACCATGTCATCAAACTACAATATGCTTTATCATCTCTAAGAGATGGTCATGCCATTCACAGGTTCAAATGAACCATTGTAACTTTTTAACAAGTGACCTTGCAGACAAGAGGTCAGGCCTCAGAATAATATATCAGAGAATCACCAATAATGTTACAGTTATTAGGATGCATAATGTAAAATACACTGATATCACCCACTAATATATATGTGTGTATTTACAACAGTGACAAATAACAGAAAACAATGAGAGAAATTTTGCCCATCAATGGATTAATGTGTCCATATTTGGACACTTAATGATATGTTGCTAATATAAGCTGTATTAATTTCTCTCATAGAAACATAATAGATCTTCAGAGAGAAATATGTAGGAATACAATAACAAATACCTTTCTAACAAAAAATATTACATCTTCTTTTTAGAGAAAATCATGATCATTCAGAATTATAAAATTAAGTAGTTTATATCTAGTATAGATAGACATGGTATATGATGATGTGGTTTTTATCTAGTAACAGACAGACATGGAATACTAAGTATTTAAATGTCTTTCAGTTGGCATTCATAGCCAATATGAATGCCAACTGGACAGAGGCAAAATCCATAAAGTATTGTTAGATTTACCTCTGTCCAGCTGGCATTTATATTGGCTATGAAGACAAACTGAAAGATGTTCAATGCTTATATTTACATTTGATAACAATTTTATGATGAAATTTTGCAGAAAGATATTTTGCATCTATAATGAATGAAGAATTCATTATCGCCAAAGATGGATCAGCCATTTGAACAGCCATCTACTATGATTACTGGCACAACAATTGTGACGTCACAATGATAATGATGTCATAATATGTGGATGGCAGTTAATAGAATGATGAATGCCAACTGTACTTGGTAAGTTATATAGTAGGGCTGTAGTGAAAATGTTAATATAGTGATGTATTGAGCTACAAACAGACGTGGTGTACAGGTTGGTTTTTACTGTAACAGAAAAACACTGTATATATAATTATGTCTATATTTGTTTAAACATGTCTATCTCTATCATCCATCTATATCTACCACCTGTCTATACCTACCTCCATTCTATAACTACCACCTGTCTATATCTACCACCTGCTTATACCTACTACGTATCTAAAACTACCACATGTCTATACCTACCACCTGTCTATACCTACCTGTCTATAACTAACACATGTCTATATCTACAAACTGTCTATAACTGCCAACTGTCTATATCTACTTCCTGTCTAATTCTTACCACCTGTATTTACCTACCACTTGTCTATTTCTACCACATGTCAATAACTACCACATGTCTATAACTACCACCTGTCTATAACTTACATCTATACCTATCTACCACCTGTCTATAACTCCCACATGTCTATAACTATCATCTATATATACCTAACAACTGTGTATACCTACCACTTGTCTATAACTACCACCTGTCTATACCTACCACATGTCTATACCTACCACCTGTCTATAACTACAACATGTCTATAACTACCACCTGTCTATAACTACCATCTGTCTATTACTTACATATATACATAACCTACCACCTGTCTAAAACTACCACCTGTCTATAACTACCAAATGTCTATAACTACCACCTGTCTAAACCTAACACCTATACCTACCTATCACCGGTCTATAACTAGCACATGTCTATAACTACCACCTGTCTATAACTACAACATGTCTATAACTACCACCTGTCTAAACCTAACACCTATACCTACCTACCACCTGTCTATAACTACAACATGTCTATAACTACCAGCTGTCTAAACGTAACACCTATACCTACCTATCACCGGTCTATAACTAGCACATGTCTATATCTACCACCTGTCTATAACTACAACATGTCTATAACTACCACCTGTCTATAACTAACACATGTCTATAACAACCACCTGTCTATACCTACCACCTGTCTATACCTACCACCTGTCTATACCTACCACCTGTCTATACCTACCACCTGTCTATAACTACCACCTGTCTATACCTACCACCTGTCTATACCTACCACCTGTCTAAACCTAACACCTATACCTACCACCTGTCTAAACCTAACACCTATACCTACCACCTGTCTATAACTACCACCTGTCTATAACTACCACCTGTCTATAACTAACACATGTCTATAACTACCACCTGTCTATAACTACCACCGGTCTATAACTAACACCTGTCTATAACTACCACCGGTCTATAACTAACACATGTCTATAACTAACACATGTCTATAACTACCACCGGTCTATAACTAACACATGTCTATAACTACCACATGTCAATATCTACCACCTGTCTATAACTAGCACATGTCAATATCTACCACCTGTCTATAACTAGCACATGTCTATATATCTACCACCTGTCTATAACTAGCACATGTCTATTCTACCACCTGTCTATATGTACCACATGTCTATATCTACCACCTGTCTATACCTACCACCTGTCTTTATCTACCACCTGTCTATAACTACCACCTGTCTATTCTACCACCTGTCTATACCTACCACATGTCCATATCTACCACCTGTCTATAACTACCACCTGTCTATTTCTACCACCTGTCTATACCTACCACGTGTCTATATCTACCACCCGTCTTTACCTACCGCCTGTCTATACCTACCACGTGTCTATACCTACCACCTGTCTATACCTACCACCTGTTTATACCTACCACCTGTCTTTACCTACCGCCTGTCTTTACCTACCACGTGTCTATTTCTACCACATGTCTATTTCTACCACATGTCTATATCTACCACCTGTCTATTTCTACCACATGTCTATTTCTACCACCTGTTTATACCTACCACATGTCTATATCTACCACATGTCTATTTCTACCACCTGTCTATACCTACCACCTGTTTATACCTACCACCTGTCTATACCTACCACCTGTCTATAACTACCACCTGTATATATACCTACCACCTGTCTATAACTACCAACTGTCTATATCTACCACCTGTATATATACCTACCACAAGTCTATACCAAACACCTGTCTATACCTACCACCTGTTTATAACTGCCACCTGTCTATACCTACCACCTGTCTATAACTACCACATGTCTATATTTATATTCACTTGTCACTTCTACTATATAAAGTTATCATGCCAAAGTGAAGTCCGTAGGGGTATAACTGACACCCAGAATGTGACCATTATGATGTCCCTTTTGCTAATGTTAATATAGTAACGTTAGCTGATCACTGTCAAAATGGCTTGTCCATGTTGTTAGTATGTTGTCATTGACAAACAATTTTCTAGGTCTATCTTAAAATAATTTTAATACAGAGACCTCAAAATGATTAAATAATAATATCTATGGTCTATAAGATGATGGTTTAATGCTTAGATAGCTACCACCAGTCCATATTAAACTACTATCCCCTTTCTCTATCTTTGTCAAAAATATAGACTGAACTGCTCACTAGTTTATCATAATGTGATTAAATAAGTTAACTGTATATATATATAATTAGTTATTTTCATAAATTGTGAACTGCAGTAAAAGTTCATTACAAACATCTTTAATGATAAAGAAGCTAGTAAACTCAAATTGACACTCAATGAAAATTTATGAATTTCAGTGTAAAGGTCTACAAATAGTGTCTCCTACATGAAAATAAATTCTACTGTAACACACACCACCTACAAGTCAGGCTCATTCTACTAATGATGCCACTAATATATACATGTACACAAGGGAACAATAGCAACAGAACATCAAAATACTGATGGTAAATGTACATTGACAGCTTGATTTTGTTCCTTTGGTACAACTTATATTCAACCTTGGGTATACAATACACCACAAATGTTTGGACTTACATGTATACGGTATATCAGTTGTTTGGTGTTATACAATATTCCTACTCAATAAGTGACACATCATGTTTACTTATCAAAGGTACAGCCCAGTCTGTCACTCAATGTAAAATGGGATTTGGTGTTTATTTATAATCTGCCAGTTGTTAGCCACAAATATTCCAATAACCTCCAACTGTTTATGCTTTCTGTCTTGACATTACCTCAATTGTTAGCCAATTAAAGACAGCCAAACTCATGCACAGCCAATCAGAGCTGTTCCTGTAATTATTGACAGAGATCAGGTGACCTCTGCACAGCCAATGAGAACCTTTGCCATGGCGGCTCATGAGCTTTCAGTAGGTACTTCCTTCGCTGGAATCCACCGTGGACTGGCGGGAATGTCGACAGCCAAACTTACACTTGCCATTGGGCGTGTCAGTACAGCAGGGTACATGCTCCTGGAGAGCATACCACTGGGCGACAGGTTTCCGTGGTGACTCGAGCATCTCAAACCAATGGTCGCGTCCTACACCGTTATACTTAGGTCCCAGAGCACAACAGCCCATCACCTCATTACTGCCGATTCTGTCAACACAGGAAACACATAGAACATTTGTACAGATGTAAGGTAACTAGGTGGAGATGACAAGTGGAAAACAGAGGACAGAGTTGTAGTCAAAATCTTCAAGAAGTGATAGAAACATTTCCAACATTAGAGATGATAATTTTTTGACCTTTTAAAAGCTCAAGGTCATATGAATGAGGCCATTCAAATTTTGTATATTGCACAAATAATCAGCTCTCCATTAAAGTATGCCTAGCCAAATCATTCAACTTTAATAACTTCAGGATTTGTCAAGTAAATACTGTAGCTAAAAATGACAGGGAAGAAAAAAATATTACAGCACTAGATCATACAAGCTAGGAATGTAATGAGCTATTTCCAAATATATTTGTCGCTTATTACCTTCAGATAAGCAGTTAACCTTCAAAATAGGTCAATTTCAATCATAAAAAAGATTCTGAAAATAAATAATGTGTTCTTATGTGACATAAGATTTTATCTAACCTAACGAACTCATATTTTGGGTTTTCATATCATCTAATACATGTATGTACATGTAACAGTAAGTAACTGTTATCAAATATAAATGTCTGCCATTTTACAAGTATTTGTTTCCAATCATCTTGAAAATAAGACAAGGTCATTCTCTATAAGGAAGCAATATGCTTGTACAAGTCTATATCCATAGAGTGGACGTTTCTTACGGTAGAATAATATAATTATCCTGTATATTGCTGCTGATTTTCATATTTTATCAGAATTCTAATAAATAAAATTAAGATTGAGGAGAAAGACTTGATAATACATCTAGAATATTTATTGGCCCTGATAGATTTTTAATGAGTTAATTTCCATGTTTATTGATCCTTTCCTTCCTGACTGAAGTCATACCAGGGTAATGTCAGCGCTGTTGAGGAAATTTTATAGCTAGTAGACTGTGAAGACATTCATCATTTTATCACAAACACAAGTATTAAACCACAGAAGAGCCTTGTATGACATTCTGTGCTGCTACTACAGATATATACATAAAATTCAGAAATCCCCGACTATTACAGTGATGTATGGGTAGAGTGTTGACTGACAATTAGATAAGGATTAATAACCTAGCTCTTTCCTCAGACTTTATTTAGAATTAAACCACTGACCTTCATTTTGTAATCACTCTAAAGTTACACCAAAACTAAATTTTGCAATGAATAGACAAAAAGGTATAATTCAGTCATTTTTGTCCAAGATTCTCCAGACCTCTTTAATCCACTGTTTGGCCAACCTTCATACCCAAGAAGAGTCAAGAAAAGTTTATACTTCCTTTCGATCTCTATTAAAGTAATGTCAAAATTAAGTTTGATCAGAATCCATTTAATCTTTCCAGATCAGAAGCAATTGGAACAAAATATTGTGGATGATTGGAGGTTATAGTGCCAAACTTGACTGATCCATGAGAGCAGACAAGCTGATGATAGACCATACCTATCATAGTCAATCATCTTGATAACCAAGTAGACGTCGTCAACATTCTCCTGTGGTACATCAAACACCATCGCCTCATTGTAAACAGGATTCAGTGTGTTTCTCTTTACAGAAGTCTTTCTTTTCTTTATTCTCTTCCCCTGACACATCAGGGATACCTTCACATAAGGATCTGTAAAATTAAAGGTAACATCAGCGACATCATCACTTAAGTATCTGTAAAATCAAGTGTAACATCAGGGACACCTTCACATAAGTATCTGTAAAATTGAGTGTAACATCAGGGACACCTTCACAAAAGGATATGCAAAATCAAGTGTAACATCAGGGGCACCTTCACATAAGGATCTGTAAAATCAAGTGTAACATCAGGGACACCTTCATATAAGGATATGTAAAATCAAGGGTTACATCAGGGACACCCTCACATAAGGATATGTAAAATCAAGGGTTACATCAGAGACACCTTCACATAAGGATATGTAAAATCAAGGGTTACATCAGGGACACCTTCACATAAGGATGTGTAAAATCGAGTGTAACATCAGGGATACCTTCACATAAGGATCTATTAAATTAAAGGTAACATCAGCGACATCATCACTTAAGGATATGTAAAATCAAGTGTAACATCAGGGACACCTTCACATAAGGATGTGTAAAATTGAGTGTAACATCAGGGACACCTTCACATAAGGAGCTGTAAAATTGAGTGTAACATCAGGGACACCTTCACATAAGGATCTGTAAAATCGAGTGTAACATCAGGGACACCTTCACATAAGGATGTGTAAAATCGAGTGTAACATCAGGGACACCTTTACATAAGGATCTATAAAATTGAGTGTAACATCAGGGACACCTTCACATAAGGATCTGTAAAATTGAGTGTAACATCAGGGATACCTTTACATAAGGATCTGTTAAATTAAAGGTAACATCAGCGACATCATCACTTAAGGATATGTAAAATCAAGTGTAACATCAGGGACACTTTCACATAAGGAACTGTAAAATCAAGTGTAACATCAGGGACACCTTCACAGAAGGATCTGTTAAATCGAGTGTAACATCAGGGACACCTTCACAGAAGGATCTGTAAAATCAAGTGTAACATCAGGGACACCTTCACATAAGGATCTGTAAAATCGAGTGTAACATCAGGGACAACTTCACATAAGGATCTGTAAAATCAAGTGTAACATCAGGGATACCTTCACATAAGGATCTGTAAAATCAAGGTTCTTTTGATAAGAGTGAATTAAAAGTTAATTTTGCAATGCAACTGTGAAAGGTAGCATCAAGAAACTCTTTCAATATGTGTGTGTGAAAACATTAAGAAGACCTTTCCATATTTTGTATGTATGTGTAAGAAAACTAGGGTAACATAATTGAAATCTCCACATATAAATACAATGTGCAGTATAACCCCTTTTATCTGAAACTAAAAGATTTGTTTTAGATTTTTCCACTGTGATAGGTTGGGGAGATACACAAATAATAATATTCATTCATAATGTCATGTTAAATGTTGAAACATTTTGTTGATAATTGTACTATACCGGATTTGTTTGGAGATGGCTAATATAGGCTTTGCCTATTCCCAAATCTATTTGCGTATTATTTGCAATAAAATTTGTTGAAATGAAATATAACCCCTCTAACTTGAATATCTTGAATATCTTGAATACCCCCATTCATGTAACAAAACCCTGAATAGCTCAAACAGCTTTTCGATAAATACCTTATTTCTCGAACAGAAATATAAATTCCTTGGCTTCAAATTCATAGTATTACCCATTTATTCGTGGAACAGGTGTTTGCCTTTTAATTTCTTATTCTATAAAATTTTGATGTGAATTTTGAACCATATATAATCAAATATAAACTTTATATATTTTAGATCAATTGAGAAACAAGATATATAACTTATGTAAATCACTCTCGATGGTCCTGATGTAAGCGCATGAGGGGTTTTAGTGTGGGAGGAAACCGGAGTACCCGGAGCATTTTGATCCATATCTATGCAATATTATTTTCTCATGCATGGTTTGTCATAATTTAATATCATAATTTAGATTGTCGGTGACCAACTGCCTCTGATGACTTGAATACTCTATATTCCTCGACTATAAACCGGTTGCCCTGTGGTTGGAGTTAAAGAGGTTTTACTACATGTGATACATTGGTATTTCCAAATATGAATATGGTGACTTTGTATCCCATTGGGTTAACAAAGCATTGTTAAATCATTGCTTTATACAGTAAAACCTTCAGTAGCAACTACTTCTGTATAAAGAGCAATTGCAACCTCCAGCTTGATTAAGGTTCTTTACCTAAATGGCAAATTTCAACAGAATTGGCCTGCATTTAAAGACCGCTTGGCTATAAAGACCACTTTTTCGGTGTCCCATGGGTGGTCTTTATAGACAGTTTTGGTTGTACATCGCTACAGCAGAAGTAGACATTATAGACAAACAAACACCAACTCACCAGAGGAGCCAGTGATGTCCATGGCCTTTAGATTACGAGCCTTCACTACCGTCAGGGTCAGTCGACCAGCCGTGGGCAGGTAACACAACGATAACATCAACTCTCCAAAGTCAAACTTCTCCTGTAAAATATAGACATGGAGAGTTTACATCAAAACGTTTATAAAACATAAAAAATGGAATAATAACTTTACAGTTCTCTGTTGTAAAATGTTTCAACTGTTTACAGTCAAACGTTCTGTTAAAGAATATTGATAGAAGGGAAGATAACTTATTAGTCTCCTTTAATGTATCAAACACTATAAGTATATATGAATAAATATACTGTCATTTTTTCTTATCAAAGCCGGTCTGGCAATATAGATCTGCAATCACCTTCTGACGTATTATGTTCAATACAGATGTAAAGTCAAACTTTTGTAATGCATAGAATTCAGCTAATATGGCAAGATGAGTTGTAGTCAAAAGAAAATTAACTGTTTTAAAAGAGGTAACAAGAATACAATACATTTTCCTCTGGTGGGGCTGGTCAGGGTACCAAGGAGGAATGAGAGAAAAATGGAGGGGCTGGTCAGGGTACCAAGGAGGAATCAGAGCAAAATGGAGGGACTGGTCAGAGTACCAAGGAGAAATCAGAGAAAATGGAGGGGCTGGTCAGAGTACCAAGGAGAAATCAGAGCAAAATGAAGGGGCTTGTCAGGGTACCAAGGAAGATAAGAGAAAATGGAGGGGCTGGTCAGAGTACCAAGGAGGAATCAGAGAAAATGGAGGGGCTGGTCAGAGTACCAAGGAGAAATCAGAGCAAAATGAAGGGGCTTGTCAGGGTACCAAGGAAGATAAGAGAAAATGGAGGGGCTGGTCAGAGTACCAAGGAGGAATCAGAGAAAATGGAGGGGCTGGTCAGAGTACCAAGGAGAAATCAGAGCAAAATGAAGGGGCTTGTCAGGGTACCAAGGAAGATAAGAGAAAATGGAGGGGCTGGTCAGAGTACCAAGGAGGAATCAGAGAAAATGGAGGGGCTGGTCAGAGTACCAAGGAGAAATCAGAGCAAAATGAAGGGGCTTGTCAGGGTACCAAGGAAGATAAGAGAAAATGGAGGGGCTGGTCAGAGAGTACCAAGGAGGAATCAGAGAAAATGGAGGGGCTGGTCAGTGTACCAAGGAGGAATAAGAGAAAAATGGAGGGGCTGGTCAGGGTACCAAGGAGAAATAAGAGAAAATGGAGGGGCTGGTCAGTGTACCAAGGAGGAATAAGAGAAAAATGGAGGGGCTGGTCAGGGTACCAAGGAGGAATCAGAGAAAATGGAGGGGCTGGTCAGGGTACCAAAGAGAAATCAGAGAAAACGGAGGGGCTGGTCAGTGTACCAAGGAGGAATAAGACAAAATGAAGGGGCTGGTCAGTGTACCAAGGAAGAATAAGAAAAAATGAAGGGGCTAGTCAGGGTACCAAGGAGGAATAAGAAAAAATGAAGGGGCTGGTCAGTGTATCAAGGAGGAATCAGAGAAAAACGGAGGGGCTGGTCAGGGAACCAAGGTGGGATCAGAGAAAATGGAGGGGCTGGTCAGAGTACCAAGGAGGTATTAGAACAAGAGGCCCAGAGGGCCTGTATCGCTCACCTGGTTTGTAATGTCAAGTCATGTTCTGAATACAGGTTCATTGTTTCTTTTCTGAAGGAATTTGAATATTTTCCTCTTATTTCCCTATTGGGCCCCGCCCCTCCTGCCCCCGGGGGGGTCAGAGCCAAAATTTATACAAGTTCTGTTCCACTTCCACCAAGGGTGTTTATGGCCAAATTTGGTCACAATCCAAGCAAAACTCTAGGACAAGTAGCGATTTATAGGATTTACCTCTATTTCCCCTATTGGGCCCCGCCCCTCCTGCCCCGGGGGAAAGAGCCAAAATTTATACAAGTTCTGTTCCCCTTCCCCCAAGGATGTTTGTGGCCAAATTTGGTTACAATCCATGCAGAACTCTAGGATAAGTAGCGATTTATCTCTATTTCCCCTATTGGGCCCCGCCCCTCCTACCCCCGGGGGGTCAGAGCCAAAATTTATACAAGTGCTGTTCCCCTTCCCCAAAGGATGTTTGTGGCCAAATTTGGTTACAATCCATACAGAACTCTATGACTAGTAAGGATTTAAAGGAAATTTTGACGGACGGACGACGGACGGACGACGGACGCCGGACGCCACGCCATGACATAAGCTCACCGGCCCTTCGGACCAGGTGAGCTAAAAAATGGAGTGGCTGGTTAGGGTACCAAGGAGGAATCAGAGAAAATTGAGGGGCTGGTCAGGGTACCAAGGAGGAATTAGAGCAAAATGGAGGGGCTGGTCAGTGTACCGAGGAGGAATCAGAGAAAATGGAGGGGCTGGTCAGTGTACCAAGGAGGAATCAGAGAAAATGGATTGGCTGTTCAGAGTATCAAGGAGGAATCAGAGTAAAATGGAAGGACTGGTCTGGGTACCAAGGAGGAATGAGATCTAACATCAATACGACAGCAGGTTCTGACTTCCTTTGAGCATGGCCTATCCTTTACTACAGGAAACATTGAATATTTAAATATTAATGCTTTTATTTTATCACATTTATGTATCAGAAATATCATGTGAGCTGGTTCCTACATATTACCATTAGAATGTACAGAGTGTGTAGGAATTAATAAAACATTAAGAACACCAAACATCTGACTGTATAGAACACTACCCAGTGTAGCTACAGGCCTCAATCATGTACGCTCATAAAAAATCATATACTGAATTGTCACTACATTGTTCATTGTAAAGGAAATCCTGGACGTGTATTATCAGGATACACAATAAATATTTAATTTGTCAGTCAATCATAATGATTGTATGAAACATGAGTATAAAATATAAAAGCATGAAATCCCAGGAGTCAAAACTTGTCTCAACTTTCCAACCATCCTTTTTTGTTCTCTATATATGGGTAGTTTAATTTTCATCTAAATTACAGATACATCTTGTAATCAACAACAGTTCTATCATTTCAAAAACAGACAAGTCTTCCTTTATAGTGATAAAATCACTTCTCTATCAAATACAAACATACCAAAATGAGGCATAGGTCTCAAAGGTGGAAATCTAAAACACTCAGAACTAATTAGAGATAATCTCTGGTGGAAATGAACAAGCTGCAGGTACAGTGAACAGTACTCAACAACCTGTAATCTGATTTAATGGAAATATCCTCGCATCTTTAAACTCATCTCTTAGTTTTCAATTCAATACTGAATTGTAATTCTCCTTATTGCCCTTGAAATCAATAAAATTTTGGCTGACAATTTAAAAGAATGGCTTTTGATTAAGTGTTTATTCCATTTGTTGATGAAATTCAACACATTATACGAGTTACAGACTAGGTATAGTGTTGTTTGAACGGTTTACTAAAGCTGTAGAGAGACTGGTGATGGAGAGGGTTGACTTGCGGGTATTGTACTGTTCCCTTGATGTCAGCTCAGATGTAAAATATACAGTCAGGGACAAGAGAGGGATGACTTGCCGGTATTGTACTGTTCCCTAGATGTCAGCTCAGACAGTCAGGGACAAGAAGTTGGAACATTCCAAACCATGATTCTGGTCATCATAGATATCTAGCATTGACCCAATACACAGCATGGCCAGGGTGACACAAAATTACAGACAATAGGAGGGAAGGGGAGGGGGGTGGGGTGGTCACAGTCACAGGTCACAGTCACAAAAATGTATATACTTCTCAGAAATGTGTACTTTCCTCCCTCAGACTTTGAGTTTAAGAAACTTGACTGTAGTCTTGATGTTCTATGCCTAAAAATCTGAATTAGGTATCCAGAAAGGTGATGGGATGTGTGTTTTAGGAACAGAGATATCACAGTATGGAGAAATAATCCCCCAATTCAAGTATGATTTCCAATGTTTTGCCCATTAGAGTGACAAAAATATTACAATATACCAATCTGAATATCATTAGATAGTAAATAAAAAATAATTAGGATGTGGTTTTTTTCTGTAAACACATGATTTTAATGAGAATGAAGAATTACAGAGAATGTATATTGAACTATGTAACAACAGCGTTACGGAGACATTCTGTAGTTTAATTATTACATTACCTCAAAAACAGTCAGAATGTTCGCTGTGGAATTGAAACTCAATTATGACATTCATGCTTCAGATTTTTCTACAAGCGTGATTTAATTGTCAGTTTCACAGAATTAGATTCTCCAGTAAAGTGAATAAGATAAAACAAGTGGCCTGACAACTAACATTGAGACAAAACTTTTATATAACAACACTGCAACATCTACAGTCCACAGAGATCTATTGGATTCTCATAACGTATTCTTTTCAGAATTCTAATACAGCAGCATATTTACACCTTTCTCTATCCCTTCATTAACTAGGAAAGTTATGTAACATCTTCTGTGTTACTAATACTGAAACAAGTACTGGACACGTGGATAGATTTGTGTGCGTTTAATTTTGTGATTTGGGAGTGCAAACACTTCCTGACACTGACATGGGTAGATTTGGTATATATATATGATCCTTCAAACATGTAGCAATCTAGTTTATAAAACTACAAAGTACTAGTATCATGCATAAGTGGAATTTCTCCTTAAAAAGTCGTCTTGGGTATTTAGCATAAATTTCCATGTATACAGTACAGCACTTTATGATGGTATATCTAAGGAAAGCAAGGCGTGTATGGCATCCATGGAACATTACAATACAGACACATAGCTTTAAATTAGAGCTAAAAGTTAAATGATGTAAAGCGGGGCTTTTATTATAAAATTATTGAAGCGCAGCTGGCAAAATGTTTACAAGATGGAGAATTAACATTGCTGTGCAAATTGGCTTACTTCCTGATACAAAGAGAAATAGCAGAATAGAAATGTTTATATTTGTTATATACCATAAAATTTTATTTTAATAATGTAGATTTAAATTTTTGTTCCCAAGTGTATCATTCAGTCTATGGACTGTTCCACCTTATACAAATGTATGTTGATAAAATTTGTTGAAAAAAATGTTGAAACGCAGCTGGCAAAATGCTTACAAGGTGGAGAATTATATTGCTGCATTAATGGGCTCCACTTCCTGATACAAATAGAAATGGCAAAACTGAAATGTGCTTTTCAAAAAGGCAATGATGAAAATATAGATTTAATTGTCTTGTGTGTGTTTACTTGTAAGACAAGTCCAAGATGTCTTGTTGATACACTCGACTTATCTAGTGAACTCGGTATCTGAAACATGTTCATAAGCTTAAAAAATCTTACCATCTTATTGGCTATAGACACAACAGGGACCAAATGAACCTGGTGCACTCACATTCTAGTTACCCTAGGTATATACTATTGAATGATTCTTAACTTCCAGAAAAAGCCATTCAAATTAGAGCCAATCTGATCCATATGACCAAAAATAAAGGTCAAGGTCATTCAATTAAATACACTAAGTGACACTAACCACTTAAACATGCTACATTGAAATCGAGAGGTAGACGCTGTATATAATGGTTCTGTGACCTTGAATGAAGGTTAAGGTCACTTAGTTCAATACCTGGTAGATGTGTTCTATATTGGTCATGTGACATTGACTGAAGATGAAGGTCATTTAGTTCAACAGGTGTGTTCTATATTGGTCCTGTGACATTGACTGAAGGTTAAGGTCATTGAATGTGGTCAATCAATGTGGTCCATATTGGTCCTGTGATATTGAATGAAGATTAAGATTAATTGTCAGTTCAAAAGATATAGAAGTTTGTCCTGGCATGGTCAAATGAATACCAAGTAGTTTAAAGGAAAAGCAGTCAGTGGAACATGCTAGACAACAGGAAGAGCATTACGGTACAGACAGAGTTAGGACAGGTGAACTGTAAGATATTGCACTCACCTGATTGGCCGACAGTATATCTCTAACGTAGAATGTCTCCTTCAGCAGACTGCCCTCACTAAGAATGTCTTTTACCACTACAGCACCAATCAGATCGTGACGAGAAAATCGATCAAAATCATATATACTAAACTGCAACGTTCTTGATGTTATTTCCTTATATGGTACAGAGAATGCAAAAGATTCATTGAACTCGGGGTTAAGTGTTTTACGGTGCACTTTTGTTTGACATTTGTGTTTACGATCTGGTAAAAGATAAATCTTCACATACGGATCAGACGTCCCTGAAAAATCTTTTGCAGGTAAATCCTCAGATCTGTGAACAAGGACTTTCAGTTCGCCAAGGTCATGTTCATACTTGAGACTGAAGAATAGTTTACCACAGAGCATGTGTTCACTTTTGATACTATCGATGGAGACCTGTTTATACAGCTCGGGTTTGATGGAACCAAGGTTAGGCTGTTCCTTATGTTTGATACTTTGTACTGTAAACTCAATGTTTGACAAGTCCAACTTGTGTGAAAGTTGTCTCTGGAAAGACACATGTCTCTCAGAGACGGTTGGTAGGGTGGACTGTCGCTGGGTGTGTTTAATTATGGCTGGTCTGGAGTGATTGATGCCGCCGTTTTCAGCCATTAACTGGTGCACAAGGTCGGGGGTACTTTGGCTAATTTTGAGGTCGTTGGTTACAGTATTCGGGGAGTTTTCACCGTCTGATGAGCCGTTCCAGTTGAAATGGCTACGTTTCTGGCGACAATAAAACCACACGAAGTACACCACTATTGCTAAAAATATACCAGCTATACCAGAGATCAGAGCCACCCAGTACCGGGCTGGTATCCCGCCTGGAACATAATAAAATAAAGTAATTACTGATAATTGACATACAAACATATTTATTATCAATTAAATATTTATTAAAGTCAAATAAGGAAATGAAGTAAGTTTTTTTACTTTTGTCAGTGCAATTTGTTTAAAAAAATGGGGCCTGAACAAACATGAAGGTAATAAGTGTCATGCAAGGAGTAACAATTTTTCTTTCAGACCTTAATTATTATTATTTAAGGATTAACTTGAATAGATTTTTTATGTTATGGAGATATAACACAAAAATCTGAGTGTACTCTAAATAAACCGCGAAGCAGTTTATGATGAGAGTACACTCAGATTTTTGTGTTATATCTCCATAACATAAAAAATCTATTCAAATTAATCCTTATAATTCAATTTACTAAAGATAATGTCTTCAACATTTAAAATTCATTTTGGGACTCTTTTGTCTATGAAATTATTACGCCGTCATCTCAGCCAATCAGAAGCGACATTACAAACGGCGACGCCCATTTTTCCTTTATGGGCTGATAAAGTAAATTTTTAAGCCAATGAAAATGCTCGTAACAAACAAAAATGAATTATAATAAGATATCCTACACATTTACAGATGGTAAAACAGAGTCAGGTTGGACATGGCTGTCACATGTATTACTGACATCAGATAACTCTGTCCATACGGCCTGCTGGGGAACACATACTAACTACACACATTCAGTGGGAACAAGCTTGTTACTTCCCCATGACCCTTTATCAGTACAAATTTTATCATCATCTAAAAAGGCTGCATGGTCCAAATGTCACTGTTCATGCTACCTGGCTAATAAGCTGAGATCATCGATATATGATCCCTCTGCCGGGAGCAGACCAACGTTACGACCCTAAATTCACCTGACATTTCAAATCTGTGAGGTGTCAAAATACTGAATTCTTATGTAATTGGATTCAGCAAATGAGATTCGAGAACAAAAAGAGCATCCTACACAGGTTATTTTGGTACTTTTGTGATACGAAATGTGTTTTGTCATGAGAATACATTGAAGCAACAACATAATGCAAAACCTTGCTGAGGATCGGAATAAGACTTGTATTTAAATAGCCTATAAGACTGAAATTAGAAGCTTTATAACGGATGTGCATTGTATATTATTACTCCTGTGTCCTACTACAAGGAAAAGGCCAAACTGATTGTCTCCCTTACATCTTGGTTTCCTCATCCCCTTCTTTAAGGAGCAGTAAAATAAATAGTCAAAAGATATGTGTTGTCCTTATATGATGATCCCTACTTGGTTATTGATAGAGAATAAAAAAAATTACCTTTCATACTAGACACTGTATATGGTACATGCATGCACATGCCAATATTGGCTTGACCATGTGATTGTGGGCTATCTTGACATTTACAATCACTGATCACAAAACCTTTGGATTTAATTATCCAGTTTTACATCACATTGGAGGTAACGTTTCCCAAAAGATTACAATATGAAAATACTTTGAAGATATGTTTCTGTAACAAATGGAAACATTTCAACAATAATCTGTGTAACAATAGTATAACCTATGTTGGTGGGATCCAAACATGGTTATAAAGTTATAATAACCACTACATTATCACATTGTAACTTAATTCTGACATACAAATTAATTTGATCATCAGGCATAAGGTGTGTAAAAGAATGGCCACAATGTATAACCCCTAGGAATTAATGTAAAAGAATGGCCAAAATTTGTAATTTCCAGGTATTTGTGTAAAGGAATGGCAAAGATTTATAATTTCCAGGAATTTGTGTAAAAGAATGGCTACAATTTATACTTTCCAAGAATTTGTGTAAAGAAATGACCAAGATTTATAATTTCCAGGAATTTGTGTAAAAGAATGGCAAAGATTTATAATTTCCAGAAATTTGTGTAAATGCATGGACAAGATTTAATATTCCAATTGAGATTTCTGTGAAGGAATAGACAATATTTTAATTATCAGGCAATAACTAGAAATTAATTGTCAATGGATAATTTGACAGGCTTTTCACCAACAAGAAATTTTGAATCAGGGTAATTCATATTAACAAACTTGGTAGCCCTTACCTCAACATGTTACAGGTCTAATTTCAAGTCTCTATGCCTTTAAGAACTTGACAAGAAGTAGTTTAAAGATTTAAGGATTTTTGGTTCATGTGACATTCAATGGAGGTCAAGTTCATTCATATTAACAAATCTGGTAGCTATTTGTGTCAGCATGCTACAGACCTAATATTAGGTCTCAAGGCCTTCCAGAACTTCACAAGAAGTCATTTGAAGATTTCAGGTATTTTGGCCCCTGTGACCTTGAATGAAGGTCAAGTACATACATATTAAAACTTGGTAGGCATTTATGTCAATATGCTACAGGCCTAATATTATATATCTAGGCCTTCTAGAACATCACAAGAAGTCATTTGAGGAGATTTTAGGATTTTTGGCCCCTGTGACCTTGAATGAAGGTCATTTTGATTTTTGATTTGAATAACATAAAAACACTGCTGTCAAACCTTCAACTCATGCCATACAATATGGTGACACGGACATCAGCATATCTCTTACTTTTTCGGAAACCCTTTGTATACATCTTTCTGTGCAAAAGAATAATAAAAAACAGAACAAAAGCAATGGGTCTTTTCCCCCATAGGTGAAAAGCCCTAATTAACTCTAAAGTAATCTTTATATATATTTAGTTACTGATGACTGATTTTTCTTGTAAGGGATAAACTAAGTTTGTATAAGAATTTTATTCAATGGCCTTCTTTGTGAAATGAGATGTTAGGAGGTCAGAGCATCTTTTATTCTTAACAGAAAAGTATTTCCATAAATTGCCATTCATTATGACAAAGATAATTCAATGATAGACATTGTCCATCGTCCCTAAAGATACATTCTGCCTACTGTCTCAGCACAAACGAGGCGTGCAGTACTATCTACACTGCACCCCACTGGGAATACACATTCAGACTTGTATCCATCATTCCTGGTCATCAGTATGTTTGAATCTGAAATGTCTACTGCCTTGCTGCTAATTTACAGAGAAAGTGGCCTGATGAAAGATGAGATGTTTAATATTTACTGTCCTGAGAGACTAATATCTAGGCATTACTAGGCTTTATCAGGCCAAACATACACAGTAACAAAGTGTAATATTTCTGACAACCTAACAATCCACCGGTGACACAGTGTAGGATGGTCAGTGTAATCTCATTGTTTAGAAAAAGGTCAATCTATTCATGGTCACAAAGACACTTTACCAAGTCTCCAATGGCTAGTCTATAGCCTAAAGTGACACAAGAAATGTCAAATTTTCGTCTTACGAGGCACCAGAGGAAATGCAATCATTTTTTACATAAAAGTACAATAGAAACTTTTTTTTTCTGTAGAGATTTTGCAGCAAAATTGGGTTGAGTCAATCATCAGTGACTCAATTGATAGAGCACATGGCTTAAGTGTTTCGAGGTCCTGGGTTTGACCCCTGGTCTGACTCCTATTACAGTATAGCAGGAAGGAAAGACATGTTTACAACAGGAATCTCTCTTTCTTTTTTGTGAAAACAATGACTATAAAGAAGAAATATGAATTATTTAAGGCAGTTACTCTACATGTGTAGTATTTTGGTACACAGTCGGATAACAAAATTTCATAAGTGAGATGTCTTCCTTCTCATTCTGAAGTATTGTAACCTTTCTTCTTATCTTAGGTCTACATCACCATAGATACGGTCACTGACAACAGGTCAAAACTGGCAAAGGGTCAATGATTGGTGAAAATCACTCAAATTCATGCACTCAAAGGTACAGGTTACTTAAGTCATTTTTTTAATTCCATGCTGATTTGTTATTCTCAATTCTTAGAGTTCAAGTTAAAGTTGGTCCAATATTTGAGGCTTTGAAGTTTTTCTAAAAGATGATGAATGTATATGGACCAGTGCCATGGTGCACAGATACATCCAGAATCCACTGACAATATTGTCAGGTCTGAGACAATCACGTATGACAGTTCTACAACTAACGTAAGAGCAGCTGAAGCCAGACAAATATGGTACTGAAAGCCAGCATTATTTTGTAATTTGACAGATATGTGTAAACATTGATGCGAGTTCCATATTATAGTATCTCTGTGACCTTGCTACCCTGTGACTGTCCTATGACCTTGCTGCCCTGTGACTGTCCTGTGACTTTGCTGCCCTGTGACCTTGCTGCCCTGTGACCTCACTCTGTCTAGCTCTCCACAGTAACACAGTAACATGAGCAGTGCTGGTACAGTTGATTGCCTTCCTGATGTAATCCTGGAAATGTGGTGACAATTATGTAGGAACTTGATTCCTCCACAGTTTGACAGTGTTTCCTTATGGACGTAAGAATGACAGATTGACCAATAATCCAAATGGACATCAATTTCAGACAGAACAAAGGTGATGTCTGGATGCAATGAGAGAGGAGTCTGAAGTAGTCTACATTGAAGTTAGTGTTAGGTGGGGACAGCAGCTACATAGCTCAAATCTAAAACTGGACAAACTACTGGTAGACAGTAAAACGTGTCTTTGAGACCGCCTCTGAATAAAGACCAACAACTTAATAAGACCACTTTTCTAGGGTAAAAAATGACCAATTTCAATACAATTCAACCTGTGTATAAAGACCACCTGGCTATAAAGACCACTTTTCCTCTGTCCCATGGGTGGTCTTTATAGACAGGTTTGACAGTGACATCTAGTAGAAGACTTTCCCAACATAACATTATTATACTGATATTGCCAATAATTACCCCATGATTCCCCTGGTACAGTACTGTACTTCATACAATCTTAGTGTTTGATGATTTAGTTATATTGGTAGATGTAGAATAGTTATATGTCATAAAATGTAGGAAGTAATTATAAAAGACCATAATAAATAGGCCTTAATGACTTAATCACTGAAAAAACTCATTTTATACCTAACTTATCTTCTTTATTTCTTATAGACAATGTTTCAAATTAATGGTCAACATCCTTTTGACCTAAGAAAACTCTGATGACAATATCAATATCATCCTGATATATAGTGCCTGTCTTAACTATGATATGTCCTACGACCTGTGGTCTTGGGGAATTATAATCATCATTGAGCAGATATGGCATATAGACAATCAAATGAAATTGGAGACCATAGCTAACTATATCAGTCAGGAAGAAAAGTGCAGGGGAAACTATATTATATACAATTCTGTCAATAGTTATTCAAATCAGATATCAGACTGTCAATCCTAATGTCTGGTTTATTGTGATTCTGAAGGAAAATGTCTGTGTATAGCGTACCAATCCATTTACTTAGTTACCCTGCTTACCAATACTTCAGGGAAGTAATTCAACATGGAATAGATGCGCGACATATTTTCTAGAATCTGGTCTGGTAGTGTGATAAATAGGGGAGGAACGAAGGTGATAAGGTTTATCAGGGAGATAATATATAACCAATCTGATTAGGTTTATAAGGGAGATAAGTCCTATAACTAATCTGATAAGGTTTATAAGGGAGATAAGTCTATAACTAATCTGATAAGGTTGATAAGGGAGATATTTCTATAACCAATCTGATAAGGTTTATAAGGGAGATAACTCTATAACCAATCTGATAAGGTTTATAAGGGAGATAACTCTATAACTAATCTGATAAGGTTTATAAGGGAGATAAGTCTATAACTAATCTGATAAGGTTTATAAAGTAGATAAGTCCTATAACTAATCTAATAAGGTTTATAAGGGAGATAAGTCTATAACTAATCTGATAAGGTTGATAAGGGAGATATTTCTATAACCAATCTCATAAGGTTTATAAGGGAGATAACCCTATAACCAATCTGATAAGGTTTATAAGGGAGATAATATATAACCAATCTCATAAGGTTTATAAGGGAGATAAATCTATAACAAATCTGATAAGGTTTATAAGGGAGATAAGTCTATAACCAATCTGATAAGGTTTATAAGGGAGATAAGTCTATAACCAATCAGATAAGGTTCATAAGGGAGATAAGTCTATAAGTTATCTGAAAAGGTTTATAAGGGAGATAAGTCTATAACCAATCTGATAAGGTTTATATGGGAGTTAAGTCTATAACTAATCTGATAAGGTTTATAAGGAAGATAAGTCTATAACCAATCTGATAAGGTTTATAAGGGAGTTAAGTCTATAACCAATCTGATAAGGTTTATAAGGGAGATAAGTCTATAACCAATCTGATAAGGTTTATAAGGGAGTTAAATCTATAACTAATCTGATAAGGTTTATAAGGGAGATAAGTCTATAACTAATCTGATAAGGTTTATAAAGGAGATAAGTCCTATAACCAATCTGATAAGGTTTGTAATGGAGATAAGTCTATAACTAATCTGATAAGGTTTATAAAGGAGATAAGTCTATAGTGAATCTGATAATTAAGGTTTATAAGGGAGATAAGTCTAAAACTAATATGATAAGGTTTATAAGGGAGATAAGTCTATAACCAATCTGATAAGGTTTATAAGGGAGATAAGTCTTTATTTAATCTGATAAGGTTAATAAGGGAGATAAGTCTATAACTAATCTGATAAGGTTTATAAGGGAGATAAGTCTATAACCAATCTGATAAGGTTTATAAGGGAGATAACTCTATAACCATTCAATAATATGTAATCCAAAATGCTGCCATCTGTGTGACTGGAAAGTTGCAGGAGGTTCTGTTAGTGTCTGTAGGTCAAAGCGCCGCATAATAATAATAATAACCGCTTCACCGGATTTCCACCCATCTTAAAATTGGTGGAGCATACCAGGATAAAGGAGAGAAAAAAAAACGTTTACTGAACCATGTAGTTTATGACTCGATATATTGTCCTGTGGTTTATCAACCGATACAGCACTAATCTTCATGTGAAGTGGAACTGTTGGTGTTATTATAGTGCTATATCACAGAAGCATGCTGCTGTAGAAACCAAGCAACACACCCGACCAGGTCGAAATTATATTGACAACAGAGGAACCAGTATGGTGTGTCTCGGCCAGGGGACAGAACCCACAGCTCACCTCACAGGGGCGAGCACTCAACAGAAGGCTAAAGGTGAGGCAGTGTCAAGGGAGATGTTAGGAAGAAGAGAAAAGAGGATATCCTAAATTTTGTCATTTTTTCTAATCATGCAATAGGGGTAGCAGGTACAATGCTAATGCATTACCTGAAGTATGAAAACTCTATATCCAATCTGATAAAGTTTAGAAAAGTGATAACTCTATAACTAAAGTCTTGGTTTAAAAGAGAGGTAGTTCCATGATCAATCTAGTAGGTTTTGAAAGGGAGAAAAATATAGAGCCCTTTTGGTAACTTAAACAAGGGGACATACTTCTTTTATACCAAACTATGACATTTCAACTTGTTTGTTAGTCACATGAAATATTTCGCAATAATGACAAGAAAAGGAAGATAATTATTTTTGTAAAATTGTAATTACACCTACTCTTCTAGTTTTTATCATATTACCAAATTTGACCCAATAAACGCCCATGTCCCTATAAGCGCCCCTCCCCCTTTTGAGGCCTCAATTTCAATTGCCTGGACATAAATAAAGGCCAAAACTGTATAGGTTTGCAATAATTTTAGTACCTTTTCATTTTCTTCAATTTTTTAAATGTCCTGGGCGCTTGGGTAAAATCTGTACAAATATATGTATATTACACTGATCAATCAATGAATATGAACAATATCCTTCTATCTAACATTATTAACTATAAACAGGAATTAAAAAACATTATGCAGATATCCTACTATATATTGTACAGTGTAAGTTTATAATTAACTCATGTTTTGACATTTCCATTTTTCCCATTTCATTTCGTATGACTTGACCTTTAGGTTTGCGACACTAACTGGTAGAGGAGTATCTCAGTAATTCACCTTGAAATATTTTATCAAATGTGAAATATCAAAAACCATAAAATATGTCATAAATCTATGAGTATTTAACATTATGACAAGTTTGAAAATAATTATTTGCTTCAATATTAATTAGTTTCAAAACTGAGGTTAGTTTCAAAATTAAGATTAAAAGCATACAAACAAAAGGTTTATAGTTATAACTAATTAATGAACAGAAACCATGGCTAAAACATATAAAAATCAGTTATGTAACATTCAAAATGTTTTAGTAGTAACAAAAAACCATTTAAAAGCATTGTCTTTTGTAAGTAAAAGGTTAACATTTAAAACCATTATGTGCAGAATTAGTCTGTATCTGGTTACAGAATTGATATAAATTAGTATATATCCTTTTCCACAGAGAAAGAAGTATAGCCTTAATGCTGGGGAGACAAGAAAACACAACTCACCAAATTGGACCTTCCAGCCTCTGTAGTAGTAACCAAGTTTATCGGCAGAGTGTCGTCTGCTCGGCTTGACCACTGCCTTGGGTAAGCTTACACAGTGTTACAAGAAACAATTAACCTTTATCATTCTCAAGTGAACTAAGAATAGATATATCTGTGGTAGAGCTGCTTCACCTGCGCCTAACTGTGTGTAATTGTAAAGCCCCCCTGGCAACTCGCAGGTTGACGGAGAATTGATCACACGGTGTGGGTTTTAGTGTCAGCCATTACATGTGGTACCTCCCACTTTACTCCAGGTGCTGTATAACTAAAATGCCAGAAAGATTTAAAACATGCCATAATTTCCTTTAATTTTATTAACCTTTCTTTGAAAAACATCCATTTTTGACATTGGTGACACAACACGAAATATTAATATTCAAATGTTATTTGATTTAAATTCTTGCAGTATATCAAATATTTCTATCACACCTAACTAAGCATATCAAATATTTCTATAATTCTCTGAATAAAATGAAAATCTTCCTGAGACACAAATTTAAAGTATCATTAAATAAGTTGTTTAGCTTTGAATCTAAAATTGATAGAAAGTATAGTAAGAGAATGGACTGACATGTAGAGCTGTACTAGTATATATTGCTGTTGATGTATCAAATCATCATGAAGCTGTAGCACTATATATTTCATCAATGTTCACAGGAGTCCACTGTGAACCAAAATGACCACCATGTTTGGCTGATTGACCTTGGATGAAGGACACTAATTATAAGGTTTGAAAAAACAATGTGACCAATATTTCGGTCTCCCTAGAGAATCATTTAAACACTCATATAAAACTATCTACCCTAATTTGCTGTGTAGTGCCCACGGGTTATACAAGTTTTTGCATCAGAAGATGCCAAATGTGGGTTATCTGTATATGTGGTCTAAAACTGTATCTATGAAACAATGATAGAGAAATATGGGAAGAGTAATAATTTGAATGGTTTTCATTTATTTTTCCAATGCTAAAGTACATGTAAATAATGTCATTGCATTTTAAGCATCTTTTCAAACAAATGCTAATTATGTTATTGTTAACGTTATCTTTGTATCATTATCACTCTATCCAAATTGACCTACATATCTTTATTAAAGTTCACACTCAACTGTGCACAGTCAAGCTTCATTTCAATGAATAACCTGATGTCAGTGCCAGTTATCTGGAGTTCATTTTGTAAAATGATGTGAAATAAATGATTCTGCTTCCAGCTAGCTGCACCCTGGTGCCAGTTATACATAGGAAATTATTATGATAGTTCCAAAAAGAGACTACAAAAATAAAAAGGACAAAAAAAACAAAAACATTTTTTAATTTGGTTTGTTTACATCCTTTGGTGTTAACATCCTATCAATGATCAGCCAGGCGCATTGTTTGGATGTGCCACGTTACAGAGTTGAAGGGAAGCCAGAGTATCCAGAAAAAAAATCTTAATGCGACCAACATAGTGCCAGAATTTGGCAGAACTAGTATATTACTGTTCGTCTGAGAGTGGAGACTGTTGATTTGTGTGTAGAGACTGTTGATTTATGGGTGATGACTGTTGATTTGAGGGTGGAGACTGTTGATTTAAGGGTGGAGACAGTTGATTTAAAGGTGAGACTGTTGATTTAAGGGTGAAGACTGTTGATTTGTGTGTAGAGAGTGTTGATTTGAGGGTGAAGACTGTTGATTTAAGGGTGGAGGCTGTTGATTTAAGGGTGGAGACTGTTGATTTGAGGGTGAAGACTGTTGATTTGAGGGTGAAGACTGTTGATTTGAGGGTGAAGACTGTTGATTTAAGGGTGGAGACAGTTGATTTAAGAGTGGTGACTGTTGATTTGAGGGTAGAGACTGTTGATTTGTGTGTAGAGACTGTTGATTTATGTATGATGATTGTTGATTTGAGGGTGGAGACTGTTGATTTAAGGGTGGAGACAGATGATCAAAGTTGATGACTGTTAATTTAAGGGTGAAGACTGTTGATTTGTGTGTAGAGAGTGTTGATTTGAGGGTGAAGACTGTTGATTTAAGGGTGGAGACTGTTGATTTAAGGGTGGAGACTGTTGATTTGAGGGTGAAGACTGTTGATTTGAGGGTGAAGACTGTTGATTTAAGGTAGGAGACAGTTGATTTAAGAGTGGTGACTGTTGATTTGTGTGAAGAGACTGTTGATTTGTGTGTAGAGAGTGTTGGTTTGAGGGTGAAGACTGTTGATTTGAGGGTGGGGACTGTTGATTTAAGGGTAATGACTGTTGATTGGAGGGTGGAGAAAATTTATTTAAGAGTGGAGACTGTTGATTTGAGTGTAGACTGTTGATTTAAGGGTGGAGACTGTTAATTTGAGGGTGATGACTGTCAATTTAAGGGTGGAAGCTATTGATTTGAGGGTGGAGACAGTTGATTTAAGGGTGATGACTGTTGTTTTAAGAGTGATGACTGTTGATTTAAGGGTGATGACTGTTGATTTGTGTGTAGAGACTGTTGATTTGAGGGTGAAGACTGTTTATTTAAGGGTTGAGACTGCTGATTTAAGGGTGGAATCTGTTGTTTTAAAAGTGGAGGCTGTTGATTTAAGGGTGAAGACTGTTGATTTAAAGGTGATGACTTTTGATTTAAGGGTGAAGACTGTTGATTTAAGGGTGAAGACTGTTGATTTAAGGGTAATGACTGTTGATTTGTGTGTAGAGATCGTTGATTTAAGAGTGATGACTGTTGATTTGAGGTTGGGGACTGTTGATTTGAGGGTGATAATTGTTGATTGAAGGATGATGACTGTTGATTTGAGGGTGGAGGCTGTTGATTTAAGGGTGATGACTGTTGATTCGAGGTTGGGGACAGTTGATTTAAGGGTGATGAATATTGATTTAAGGGCAATGACTGTTGATTTATGGGTGATGACTGTTGATTTGAGATTGGGGACTGTTGATTTAAGGGTGATGACTGTTGATTTAAGGGTGATGACTGTTGATTTGAGGGTGATGACTGTTGATTCGAGGTTGGGGACAGTTGATTTAAGGGTGATGAATATTGATTTAAGGGCAATGACTGTTGATTTATGGGTGATGACTGTTGATTTGAGATTGGGGACTGTTGATTTAAGGGTGATGACTGTTGATTCAAGGGTGATGACTGTTGATTTAAGGGTGGAGGCTGTTGATTTAAGGGCAATGACTGTTGATTTGAGGGTGATGACTGTTGATTTGAGGGTTGAGACAGTTGATTTAAGGGTGAATACTGTTGATTTAAGGGTTGGGACTGTTCATTTAAGAGTGGGAACTGTTGATTTAAGGGTGATGACTGTTGATTTAAGGGTAATGACTGTTGATTTGAGGGTGGAGACTGTTGATTTAAGGGTGGAGTCTTTTCATTTAAGGATGGGAACTGTTGATTTAAGTGTGGGGACTGTTGATTTAAGGGTGGGGACTGCTGTTTTAAGGGTGGGGACTGTTGATTAAAGGGTAACGACTGTTGATTTAAGGGTGATGACTGTTGATTTAAGGGTGAAGATTGTTGATTTAAGGGAAAAGACTGTTGATTTAAGGATGATGACTGTTGATTTAAGGGTAGGGACTGTTGATTTAAGGATAATAACTGTTGATTTAAGGGTGGGGACTGCTGATTTAAGGGTGGGGACTGTTGATTTATGGGTGGGGACTGTTGATTTATGGGGGGGACTATTGATTAAAGGATGGGGACAGTTGATTTAAGGGTAGAGACTGTTGATTTAAGGGTGAAGACTGTTGATTTAAGGGTAGAGACTGTTCATTTAAGGATGGGAATTGTTGATTAAGTGTGGGGACTGTTGATTTAAGGGTGAAGATTGTTGATTTAAGGGTGGGGACTGTTGATTTTAGGGTAATGACTGTTGATTTATGGGTGAAGGCTATTGATTTAAGGGTGATGATTGTTGATTTAAGGGTGATGACTGTTGATTTAAGGGTGGGGACTGTTGATTTAAGGGTGGGGACTGTTAATTTGAGGATGGGGACTGTTAATTTGAGGGTAAGGTAAGTTGATGTGAAGATTGAGACTTTTGATTTGTGGGTGGAGACTGTTGATTTGTGAGCGAAGTATAGATCATGTTAAGTTTTTTGTGGCAGGAGATTACTGAAGAATCTATGGATCTCCTGTGGTGTGAATGTCCACCATTTACAGGAAGTTTTGTAAATGGCTGGTGACATCTGTTTCTGTCTGACATCCCAAAGCCCGTATTAACCTTCCTACTCAAACACTCTCTCACGTCTAATCACAGCAATAATTCCAGGAAATCATCAGAGTTTTATCAAAGAGATAAATTTGTATGGATGAGAAACACCTAGTAATATAAACCAGACTTTTTACATGTCACCAAACTCAATCCATTCATAGCTTAATCCAATGTCTTAAGGATTGTGTGTGAGAGTCTGCAATCAAGTTACAATAAGCTGTAACCAATATAGGCAAGCTGAGGCTCACAAGGGATAAGTTAGAAAATCTAAATAACCAAGGAAAATATTCAAAACCCTGATGTGCTGTCAGTCATATAAAATTTTAATAATACTCTGTTCTCAGTGACCCTAGAAAACATTAACAAAATGACATATTTATATTCTGTGAGGGAGACCAGACAGTCTCGCGGAGATATGTCAATGATTTATACCATGTTTAGAGGTAAGTAAATGGATATGAAGGATAACACTTCAGATCAATCAACTGGTGTCTACAAGTTTTAATGTACTATTTCTTGTGTTCCTGTCGCTCGGAAGGACAGTTTCCATGGCAACAGAAAAAACATGAAAAATTAAGTTTTCATTGAAGCAGAAGGCAATACTAGATTATCATTTTGCTGTAGTTAAAATTGTAAAGAATCTTTTAATTGAACAGACAGTAGAGACGATTGCTTAATTACTGCATTGATGTGTCTAAAGTCTATAAAGTTTTGAAGAAAAGAAAAAAAATCGCTGTAGCTGATATCTTGTCCTGAGACATCTCTATGAACCCAGCAATGGCCTTTTTTGATATATCTTCAATTATTTCTCTTGATGAAATGTTTTTCTGTGATTTAATTAATCTAGCTTTGTCATTTGTCTCTATTGCACTGAGTGATGACATTAGCAATGACCTTGACCATCACTGTTTGTCATGCCAACCTCTGGACATGTCACTGTGCCTAATCTCACAGTGTTAGTGAAATGTGCTCTATTCGCTAGTGAAAGACAGGAAATTGTCCTTTTTCCCTGGCTATTACAGAAAACAATGAATCCTTGGAGGTAGATTTGGCTGTCTGTCTGTCACAGCCAGCTGAGTATGGCACTAACTGCCTGCTGATCCACACAACATTAGAATGCCTGGAATACCGATGATGCCAACCTTGTGTGGAGTAGAACATTAACTTGTCAGAAGCAGACGACAAGTCAGAATGGGATGTTTTATTGTTCTAAATTAGAAAACTGAATGATTTTACAATGTTTAACTTTGTGAACGAAAATTATTTATACTGAAATGATTATGAAAAATCTTGGTTAACTAATGGTGAATCTGCCTAAATGTTTTACCATCCTCACAATGATTTGCTTCAATAATTAGAATTAATGGCATCCTGAATTGCCAGATTTCTTCTGATTTATTCATAATACTGGAATGCATTTCAAATTCTAAGCGTTAAGATGTTTTAAAAGGATATTTGATAATGTCTTACAACTATAATCAAGTGGGGAAGGGGCAACCTCTAATGAAATCACTGAAAGTACTGTCAAGCCCTTATAACTTCAGTCAATTAGATTGATAGTTGCAGCCTCCTTATGAGCTGATGGACGTGAGAGGTGTAAATCTTTCAAATCACCGGATCCACTGGTACACTTTTATCAATTTGGTCAATTGGAGGAAGCAATACTGAAAACCAACTTTCTTCCATGGCTATTAAATTAAGCGATTTCCATTTCAAAACAAGTTCGTGAAGATTACTATTTGCGGATTTAACAATTGAATGATAATTCCTATCCATAAAAATATAAAAAGGCGGCAACAAATTTTTGCGAATTAACTTGGATCGCAAAAATCACGAAAGTATATCACACCTGAATAAAAGTAGGTTTATAGTAGCTGCTCCTTAGTGGTCACACTCCTCATCATGAGTTTAGCCATTCACAAACAGTAGTGGTCACAACCCTCAACATGACTTTAGCCAATCACAAACAGGAGTGGTCACACTCCTCATCATGACTTTAGCCAATCACAAACAGGAGTGGTCACACTCCTCATCATGAGTTTAGCCATTCACAAACAGTAGTGGTCACAACCCTCAACATGACTTTAGCCAATCACAAACAGGAGTGGTCACACTCCTCATCATGACTTTAGCCAATCACAAACAGGAGTGGTCACACTCCTCAACATGACGTTAGCCAATCACAAACAGTAGTGGTCACAGTTCTCAACATGACTTTAGCCAATCACAAACAGTAGTGGTCACAATCCTCAACATGACTTTAGCCAATCACAAACAGTAGTGGTCACAGTCCTCAACATGACTTTAGCCAATCACAAACAGGAGTGGTCACACTTCTCATCATGACTTTAGCCAATCACAAACAGTAGTGGTCACACTCCTCAACATGACTTTAGCCAATCACAAACAGGAGTGGTCACACTCCTCAACATGACTTTAGCCAATCACAAACAATAGTGGTCACAACCCTCAACATGAGTTTAGCCATTCATAAACAGTAGTGGTCACAACCCTCAACATGACTTTAGCCAATCACAAACAGTAGTGGTCACAGTTCTCAACATAACTTTAGCCAATCACAAACAGTAGTGGTCACAACCCTCAACATGACTTTAGCCAATCACAAACAGTAGTGGTCACAGTCCTCAACATAACTTTAGCCAATCACAAACAGTAGTGGTCACACTCCTCAACAAGACTTTAGCCAATCACAAACAGTAGATGTCACAGTCCTCAACATGACTTTAGCCGATCACAAACAGTAGTTGTCACAGTCCTCAACATGAGTTTAGGCAATCACAAACAGTAGTTAATAATAATAAATAATAAAATCTGTTATTTAACCAGGGTTACATATTTAGACAAGTCTAATTTACAATATGGCCCTGCATCAATATATACTGTTATCACAGACAACAGTTTAATACAGACAATACCTTAATTTAAAAGACATATACAATCATATCAACATGTAAATATGGTTGCTTTCTAAAATATTGGTAGAAAGTATAAAACTAAAATTGTGAAAACACATCCTTTAAATATTTTTGTTTAAAAACACCAACACTGGAAGCATTTCTAATATCATTGTTCAATCCATTTAGTAAATTGGAACAAGTGTAAACAAATTAACGCTTAAAATAATTTGTTCTAGCATTAGGAATATAAAACTTATTTGAAATTGAAGATCTGGTATTTCTCATACTAACATCCCTAATATAGGTAAACATGTTATTGAAGACACTAGCAGTATCCCCATGTAAAATTTTGTAAGCAAGAACAGCTTTTCTAAAAATAAAATAGTTTCTATTGGCAGCCACTTCAACTGAATAAAAAGTACTTTGGATGGTGTTAAAATATCTCTAACATTAAGTAAAACTCTTGCTGCTCTTTTTTGTAGTTTGCACAATTTATGAATATAAGATTTGTTACTGGCCTCACTCCAAACAACAGAGCAATATATAAATTGTGGAAAAACTATACTTTGGTAGACTTTTTTCAGAACATCATTTGACATAAATGGCCTTAACCTTTTCAGAACACCAATCTTTTTTGAGACTTTCTTAGATACATAGTCAATATGGTCTTTCCATGAAAGGCAATGGTCAACAAAAACTCCAAGGAGTTTTGCACAATGTACAGATTCAATATGGAAATCATTTATATTTAAATTCAACTCTCGGCATTTGGATAACCTCTGTGCTGATCCAATCATCATGCACTGGGTTTTGTTCAAATTCAGACTGAATTTGTTTTCTCTCATCCACTTGATTGTACAATGTAAATCATCTTTCATTTGTGCCTCTAAAAGATCTACTGACTTATTTCTCACACTTTGTAAGGTATCATCGGCATACGTAATTACAGTAGAATGTTTAAGACATTGTTTAAGTAGTTGTCACAGTCCTCAACATGACTTTTATCAAACAGTAGTGGTCACAACCCTCAACATGAGTTTAGCCAATCACAAACAGTAATGGTCACACTCCTCAACATGACTTAAGCCAATCACAAACAGTAGTGGTCACAGTTCTCAACATGACTTTAGCCAATCACAAACAGTAGTTGCCACAGTCCTCAACATGACTTTAGCCAATCAAAAACAGTAGTTGTCACAGTCCTCAACATGACTTTAGCCAATCACAAACAGTAGTGGTCACACTTCTCAACATGACTTTAGCCAATCATAAACAGTAGTTGTCAGCTCTCAACATACTTTCGCCAATCACAAACAGTAGTTGTCAGCTCTCAACATACTTTCGCCAATCACAAACAGTAGTAGTTGTCATGGTCCTCAACATGACTTTAGCTAATCACAAACAGTAGATATCGCATTCCTCAACATGACTTTAGCCAATCAGAGGCAGTAGTGTCAGCCCCCTGGCCGACTTCATGTCACCAAGACTGATATATATAATGGCATCTAGCCATTTATGACAGAGTTATTTAAGAAATTAACCAATCAAAGGTGACGGATTATTAATTTTGACTTCTGTCTGTCAAAGACAAAGATGGTGATCTGATCTTAAAGATATGATATGGGGAAAAATATGACATGCTGTTTTTCCTTCAGCAATTTATTGAAATTCATATGTTTTCATGAATTAAGCTGTGAAAAGCATTCAAGGATATGGACAAACTTGTGTGATTCTTTATATGTATGTTTAGATGAATTCAGATCTGAAGAAGTCACTTAATAACTACTAATATTGCTGTAAAAATGTGCGTAACTTTTGGGGTAGATAACAACAAAATCTCCTCTTGATTGGTAAGTGCCAAACTCAGGGCAACTCTAGCTGCACCATAGTTATGATTTTTTTCTGAAAACAGCTTTATTTCACTTTTGCTAACATTCTGAAACAAGAGGCCCAGAGGGCCTGTATCGCTCACCTGGTTTGTAATGCCAAGTTTTGTTCTAAATACAGGTTCATTGTTTCTTTTCTGAAGGAATTCGAATATTTACCTCTATTTCCCCTTTAGGGCCCCGCCCCTCCTGCCCCCGGGGGGGTCAGAGCCAAAATTTATACAAGTTCTGTTCCCCTTCCCCCATGGATGTTTGTGGCCAAATTTGGTTACAATCCATGCAGAACTCTAGGACAAGTAGCGATTTATAGGATTTACCTCTATTTCCCCTATTGGGCCCCGCCCCTCCTGCCCCCAGGGGGTCAGAGCCAAAATTTATAAATTCTGTTCCCCTTCCCTCATGGATGTTTGTGGCCAAATTTGGTTACAATCCATGCAGAACTCTAGGACAAGTAGCGATTTATAGGATTTACCTCTATTTCCCCTATAGGGCTCCGCCCCTCCTGCCCCCGGGGGGTCAGAGTCAAAATTTACACAAGTTCTGTTCCCCTTCCCCTAAGGATGTTTGTGGCCAAATTTAGTTACAATCCATGCAGAACTCTGTGACAAGTAGCGATTTAAAGGAAATGTTGACGGACGGACGGACGACGGACGCCGCGCCATGACATAAGCTCACCGGCCCTTCAGGCCAGGTGAGCTAAAAACGGCTATAATAGACATATTTATCTAAAACATCCTCCCATACGACAAATCTGTAGATGTCTTTATAGACATATTTAACTAAGTCTCCAGGATTTCCGTGCTTACAGAAGTGTAGTACTGAAGATATTGTTCCTGTCAGAGTCTGAGAGACTTAATCGTTATCCTGCCCAGTAGTGACAGACCTGCCCTTCACGTGTAAACAATGGAATAGTTATTGATTTAACATTTTCAGCTTGAATGTATTCACTACCACCAAGACCACACACAGGAACTTGTACTTTTTAACATTTGACAGGAATTCTATCAAACCTTAATCATGTAGATGATTGGATCAAAGTGGAATTTCCATCTTGGCATGTAGATAAAACAACATTTCTTCGAAAGAAAATATTTTTGTGACATATATACAGATTAAATTAATCCAAAATTAAAGAAAGCCTATAGTTTTTCCATGGAGTAATGTTTTTTTTTTTTTTTTTGGTCCAAACAAATACTAACTGAATTCTGTCATATGCTGCAGCAGTGAGTAACCACATCATAATAGAGCTTTCATTGTTTTGTGTGTACTGTCTTATCACTGTCATTGATTTGTGTGTACTGACTTATCACTGTCATTGATTAGTGTGTACTGTCTTATCACTGTCATTGATTTGTGTGTACTGACTTATCACTGTCATTGATTTGTGTGTACTGACTTATCACTGTCATTGATTTGTGTGTACTGACTTATCACTGTCATTGATTTGTGTGTACTGACTTATCACTGTCATTGATTTGTGTGTACTGTCTTATCACTGTCATCGATTTGTGTGTACTGTCTTATCACTGTCATTGATTAGTGTGTACTGTCTTATCAATGTCATTGATTTGTGTGTACTGACTTATCACTGTCATTGATTTGTGTGTATTGACTTATCACTGTCATCGATTTGTGTGTACTGTCTTATCACTGTCATTGATTAGTGTGTACTGTCTTATCACTGTCATTGATTAGTGTGTACTGTCTTATCAATGTCATCGATTTGTGTGTACTGTCTTATCACTGTCATCGATTTTTGTGTACTGTCTTATCACTGTCATTGATTAGTGTGTACTGTCTTATCACTGTCATTGATTTGTGTGTACTGACTTATCACTGTCATTGATTAGTGTGTACTGACTTATCACTGTTATTGATTGAGTCTGTACTGTCTTATCACTGTCATTGATTTGTGTGTACTGACTTATCACTGTCATTGATTAGTGTGTACTGTCTTATCACTGTCATTGATTAGTGTGTACTGTCTTATCTCTGTCATTGATTTGTGTACTGACTTATCTCTGTCATTGATTTGTGTACTGACTTATCAATGTTATTGATTTGCATGTACTGACTTATCACTGTCACTGATTTGTGTGTACTGACTTATCTCTGTCATTGATTTGTGTACTGACTTATCACTGTCATTGATTTGTGTGTACTGACTTATCACTGTCATTGATTTGTGTGTACTGACTTATCACTGTTATTGATTTGTGTACTGACTTATCACTGTTATTGATTTGCATGTACTGACTTATCACTGTCATTGATTTGTGTGTACTGACTTATCACTGTCATTGATTTGTGTGTACTGACTTATCACTGTCATTGATTTGTGTACTGACTTATCACTGTTATTGATTTGCATGTACTGACTTATCACTGTCATTGATTTGTGTGTACTGACTTATCACTGTCATTGATTTGTGTACTGACTTATCACTGTCATTGATTTGTGTGTACTGACTTATCACTGTCATTGATTTGTGTATATTGACTTATCACTGTCATTGATTTGTGTGTACTGACTTATCACTGTCATTGATTTGTGTGTACTGACTTATCACTGCCATTGATTTGTGTGTACTGACTTATCACTATCATTGATTTGTGTTTACTGACTTATCACTGTCATTGATTTGTGTGTACTGACTTATCACTGTCTTTGATTTGTGTGTACTGACTTATCACTGTTATTGATTTGTGTGTACTGACTTATCACTGTCATTGATTTGTGTGTACTGACTTATCACTGTCTTTGATTTGTGTGTACTGACTTATCACTGTTATTGATTTGTGTGTACTGACTTATCACTGTCATTGATTTGTGTGTACTGACTTATCACTGTCTTTGATTTGTGTGTACTGACTTATCACTGCTATTGATTTGTGTGTACTGACTTATCACTGTCATTGATTTGTGTGTACTGACTTATCACTGTCATTGATTTGTGTGTACTGACTTATCACTGTCATTGATTTGTGTGTACTGACTTATCACTGTCATTGATTTGTGTTTACTGACTTATCACTGTCATTGATTTGTGTACTTTGTATTGTATGCTTACCCCTGGGGCAAGTGAAAACGAGACTAGTCACAGACTTCAAATTAGCTAAAAGGTGGTAATCAGTCGTCAGACCAACAAGTATGCTTATCTGATTGGGGATGGCTATTTCACGGTGGTTTGCAATCTTTCACATGTGTATCTGTCCTGGAATGGTTCCATAATATGGTCATACATTGGTTACCGTATATCTGTACTACCAGTTTCATAAGTGTACCTTATATCTGTACCACCAATCTCCTATAGTACCGTATATCTGTACCACCGATCTCATATAGTATCGTATATCTGTACCACCAGTCTCATAAGTGTACCTTATATCTGTACCACCAATCTCATATAGTACCCTATATCTGTACCACTGATCTCATATTATTAGTTATATAGTCAGTTACTGACCCCCTATAAAGGCATAGAGGGTCAGTAAGAAGTATAGGGGGCGAGGGCGTAGCCCGAGCCTCCTATACTTCTTACTGACCCTCTATGCCTTTATAGGGGGTCAGTAACTGACTATATAACTAATAATATGAGATCAGTGGTACAGATATAGGGTACTATATGAGATTGGTGGTACAGATATAAGGTACACTTATGAGACTGGTGGTACAGATATACGATACTATATGAGATCGGTGGTACAGATATACGGTACTATAGGAGATTGGTGGTACAGATATGAGGTACACTTATGAAACTGGTAGTACAGATATACGGTAACCAATGTATGACCATATTATGGAACCATTCCAGGACAGATACACATGTGAAAGATTGCAAACCACCGTGAAATAGCCATCCCCAATCAGATAAGCATACTTGTTGGTCTGACGACTGATTACCACCTTTTAGCTAATTTGAAGTCTGTGACTAGTCTCGTTTTCACTTGCCCCAGGGGTAAGCATACAATACAAAGTACACAAATCAATGACAGTGATAAGTCAGTAAACACAAATCAATGACAGTGATAAGTCAGTACACACAAATCAATGACAGTGATAAGTCAGTACACACAAATCAATGACAGTGATAAGTCAGTACACACAAATCAATGACAGTGATAAGTCAGTACACACAAATCA
>SAYR01058191.1:40562-82427 GCA_004382745.1 Argopecten irradians irradians | reverse complement strand
TATATCTGTACCACCAATCCCATATAATAGTGTAAGTTACCATATATATGTACCACCGATCTCATATAGTACCTTATATCTGTACCACCAATCCCATATAGTAGTGTAACTTGCCATATATATGTACCAACAATCTCATAGGTGAACCGTATATCTGTACCACCAGCTCATAGGCGTGCCTTATATCTGTACAACAAATCCCATATAGTAGTATAACTTACCATATATATGTACCACCGATCTCATAGGTGAACCGTATATCTGTACCACCAGCTCATAGGTGTACCTTATATCTGTACCACCAATCCCATATAATAGTGTAAGTTACCATATATATGTACCACCGATCTCATATAGTACCGTATATCTGTCCCACCGGTCTCATATAGTATCGTAATATCTGTACCACTGATCTCATATAGTACCGTATATCTATATCACCGATCTCATATAGTACTGTATATCTGTACCACCGATCTCATAGGTGTACCATATATCTATACCACGGATCTCATAGGTGTACCGTATATCTGTACCACCGGTCTCATATAGTATTGTATATCTGTACCACTGATCTCATATAGTACTGTATATCTGTAACACTGATCTCATATAGTACTGTATATCTGTACCACTAATCTCATATAGTACCGTATATCTGTAACACTGATCTCATATAGTACCATATATCTGTACCACAGATCTCATATAGTACTGTATATCTGTACCACTGATCTCATATAGTACCGTATATCTGTACCACTGATCTCATATAGTACCGTATATCTGTACCACTGATCTCATATAGTACCATATATCTGTACCACCAATCTCATATAGCACCATATATCTGTACCACCGATCTCATATAGTACCGTATATCTGTACCACTGATCTCATAAAGTACCGTATATCTGTACCACTGATCTCATATAGTACCGTATATCTGTACCACCAATCTCATATAGCACCATATATCTGTACCACCGATCTCATATAGTACTGTATATCTGTACCACGGATCTCATATAGTACCGTATATCTGTACCACCGATCTCATATGGTACCGTATATCTGTACCACCGGTCTCATATAGTACCATATATCTGTAACACTGATCTCATATAGTACTGTATATCTGTACCACTGATCTCATATAGTACCGTATATCTGTACCACTAATCTCATATAGTACCATATATCTGTACCACTGATCTCATATAGTATCGTATATCTGTACCACCGATCTCATATAGTACCATATATCTGTACCACCGATCTCATATAGTACCGTATATCTGTACCACCAATCTCATATAGTACCGTATATCTGTACCACCAATCTCATATAGTACTGTATATCTGTACCACCGATCTCATATAGTACCGTATATCTGTACCACTGATCTCATATAGTACTGTATATCTGTAACACTGATCTCATATAGTACTGTATATCTGTACCACTGATCTCATATAGTACCGTATATCTGTACCACTAATCTCATATAGTACCATATATCTGTACCACTGATCTCATATAGTATCGTATATCTGTACCACCGATCTCATATAGTACTGTATATCTGTAACCACTGATCTTATAGGTGTACCGTATATCTATACCATGGATCTCATAGGTGTACCGTATATCTGTACCACTGGTCTCATATAGTACCGTATATCTGTACCACTGATCTCATATGGTACCGTATATCTGTACCACCGGTCTCATAGGTGTACCGTATATCTTTACCACCGGTCTCATAGGTGTACTGTATATCTGTACCACCGGTCTCATATAGTACCATATATCTGTACCACCGATCTCATATAGTACCGTATATCTGTACCACCGATCTCATATAGTACCGTATATCTGTACCACCGATCTCATATGGTACCGTATATCTGTACTACCGATCTCATATAGTACTGTATATCTGTACCACGGATCTCATATAGTACCGTATATCTGTACCACCGATCTCATATGGTACCGTATATCTGTACCACCGGTCTCATATAGTACCACATATCTGTACCACCGATCTCATATAGTACTGTATATCTGTACCAGCGGTCTCGTATAGTACCATATATCTGTACCACCGATCTCATATAGTACCATATATCTGTACCACCGATCTCATATAGTACCGTATATCTGTACCACCGATCTCATATAGTACAGTATATCTGTACCACCGATCTCATATAGTACCGTATATCTGTACCACCGATCTCATATAGTACCATATATCTGTACCACCGATCTCATATAGTACCGTATATCTGTACCACCGATCTCATATAGTACCATATATATATACCACTGATCTCATATGGTACCATATATTTGTACCACCAATCTCATATAGTACCATATATCTGTACCACTGGTCTCATAGGTGTACCGTATATCTGTACCACCGGTCTCATATACTACCATATATCTGTACCACCGATCTCATATATTACCATATATCTATACCACTGATCTCATACGGTACCGTATATCTGTACCACTGATCTCATATAGTACCGTATATCTGTACCACTGATCTCATATAGTACCGTATATCTGTACCACCGGTCTCATATAGTACCATATATCTATACCACCGATCTCATATAGTACCGTATATCTGTACCACCGATCTCATATAGTTCCGTATATCTGTACCACCGATCTCATATGGTAAGGTATATCTGTACCACCGGTCTCATATAGTACCGTATATCTGTACCACCGATCTCATATAGTACTGTATATCTGTACCACTGGTCTCATATAGTACCATATATCTATACCACAGATCTCATATAGTACCGTATATCTGTACCACCAGTCTCATATAGTACCGTATATCTGTACCACTGGTCTCATATAGTACCATATATCTGTACCACCGATCTCATATAGTACCGTATATCTGTACCACCAGTCTCATATAGTACTGTATATCTGTACCACCGATCTCATATATTACCATATATCTGTACCACCGATCTCATATAGTACCGTATATCTGTACCACCGATCTCATATAGTACTGTATATCTGTACCACGGATCTCATATAGTACCGTATATCTGTACCACCGATCTCATATGGTACCGTATATCTGTACCACCGATCTCATATAGTACCGTATATCTGTACCACCGATCTCATATAGTACCGTATATCTGTACCACCGATCTCATATAGTACCGTATATCTGTACCACCGATCTCATATAGTACCGTATATCTGTACCACCGATCTCATATAGTACCGTATATCTGTACCACCGATCTCATATAGTACCGTATATCTGTACCACCGATCTCATATAGTACCGTATATCTGTACCACCGATCTCATATAGTACCGTATATCTGTACCACCGATCTCATATAGTACCGTATATCTGTACCACCGATCTCATATAGTACCGTATATCTGTACCACCGATCTCATATAGTACCGTATATCTGTACCACCGATCTCATATAGTACCGTATATCTGTACCACCGATCTCATATAGTACCGTATATCTGTACCACGGATCTCATATAGTACTGTATATCTGTACCACGGATCTCATATAGTACCGTATATCTGTACCACCGATCTCATATAGTACCGTATATCTGTACCACGGATCTCATATAGTACCTTATATCTGTACCACCAATCTCATAAAGTACCGTATATTTGTACCACCGATCTCATAGGTGTATCATATATCTGTATCACCGATCTCATAGGTGTATCGTATATCTGTACCACTGGTCTCATATAGTACCGTATATCTGTACCACCGATCTCATATAGTACCGTATATCTGTACCACCGATCTCATAGGTGTATCATATATCTGTACCACCGATCTCATATAGTACTGTATATCTGTACCACCGGTCTCATATAGTACCATATATCTATACCACTGATCTCATATGGTACTGTATATCTGTACCACCGATCTCATAGGTGTTCCGTATATCTGTACCACCGATGTCATAGGTGTATCGTATATCTGTACCACCGATCTCATAGGCGTACCGTATATCTGTACCACCGATCTCATATAGTACTGTATATCTGTACCACCGATCTCATATAGTACTGTATATCTGTACCACCGATCTCATATAGTAGTTTACGTAGAGCACGTAATGAAATGTACTTTGTTACCATTAGTGTAATTAATCAACACATTTCTATATGAATGTAACTTATATCACTGTATGGAAACTAATAAAATTCTTACTATAGATGAAGTTTCAGTAAACCTAATCTATACTGACCTTAAATTCCTGTCACAAACCTTTGAAGGGTAGAACTTCCATTCACAAAGGATGGTAAATAGATTTTCTTTTTGTGAGTTTAAGATAATTATTTCTATAAAACTGATATTATGAAGTGGGTGTCATGTAATACCTGCACTATCTATATGTAACTTAATGCCATTATTGTGATAATCAGCATTGTTTTACGTTCATTGTGATGTGTTATAAACTCCATCCACTGCCACCTAAACTGAGTGATACCTCTATATATAGCTATACATTGGTTAATGAGCCTGTGACCTGAAATGGTGTCAAGGTCACTAATTTAACCCCCATCACTTGGCAGTCTGGGAATTAAGTCAATATTGATAACAATGTAGGAAGGATGCTATATGATGTAAAGACAAAAGCAATCGCACTTAAAACAGCAATACAAATCCAAATCATTTCACCAAGACAACCAGGGCAACTGTCAGGAATCAAATCATTCTGTATGAAGATGTCAGCTGAATAGAGCAACTGAGGATTCTAAACATGTGACAAAGACAATTGAGAACTGAAGTCAGGTTACCATGGCAACTAAGGACCCAAGTAAGGTTACCAGGGCAACTGAGAACTCAAGTAATATTACCAGGGCAACAGACAATTCAAAATAGGCTATCAGGGCAACTGTCAGGATTCAAATCATGTAAATTCATATCAGGTTACTAGGACAACTGAAAATTCAAGTTAGTTGTGTGACTTTCTAGAGAATACTGAAACCAAGACTGTGTCACCATATAGAGAATACTAAAATCAAATTTGTGTCACTGTAGAGAATACTAAAACCAAGTCTGTGTCACTGTGCCTAGCTGTGTCACTATAAAAAGAATACTTAAACCAAGTTTGTGTCACTGTATAGAGAATACTAAAACCAAGTTTGTGTCACTGTGCCTAGCTGTGTCACTATAAAAAGAATACTAAAACCAAGTCTGTGTCACTGTGTAGAGAATACTAAAACCAAGTTTGTGTTGCTGTGTAGAGAATACTAAAACCAAGTCTGTGTCACTGTGTAGAGAATACTAACACCAAGTCTGTGTCACTGTATAGAGATTACTAAAACCAAGTTTGTGTCACTGTGTAGAGAATACTAAAACCAAGTCTGTGTCACTGTGTACAGAATACTAAAACCAAGTTTGTGTCACTGTATAGAGATTACTAAAACCAAGTTTGTGTCACTGTGTAGAGAATACTAAAACCAAGTCTGTGTCACTGTGTAGAGAATACTAAAACCAAGTCTGTGTCACTGTGTAGAGATTACTAAAACCAAGTTTGTGTCACTGTGTAGAGAATACTAAAACCAAGTCTGTGTCACTGTGTAGAGAATACTAAAACCAAGTTTGTGTCACTGTGTAGAGAATACTAAAACCAAATCTGTGTCACTGTATAGAGAATACTAAAACCAAGTCTGTGTCACTGTGTAGAGAATACTAAAACCAAGTCTGTGTCACTGTGTACAGAATACTAACACCAAGTTTGTGTCACTGTATAGAGAATACTAAAACTAAGTTTGTGTCACTGTATAGAGAATACTAAAACCAAGTTTGTGTCACTGTGCCTAGCTGTGTCACTATAAAAAGAATACTTAAACCAAGTCTGTGTCACCGTGCCTAGCTGTGTCACTATAAAAAGAATACTTAAACCAAGTTTGTGTCACTGTGTAGAGAATACTAAAACCAAGTCTGTGTCACTGTGTAGAGAATACTAAAACAAAGTTTGTGTCACTGTGTAGAGAATACTAAAACCAAGTTTGTGTCACTGTATAGTCACTGTATAGAGAATACTAAAACCAAATCTGTGTCACTGTGTAGAGAATACTAAACCCAAGTTTGTGTCACTGTGTAGAGAATACTAAAACCAAGTCTGTGTCACTGTATAGAGAATACTAAAACCAAATCTTTGTCACTGTGTAGAGAATACTAAAACCAAGTCTGTGTCACTGTGTAGAGAATACTAAAACCAAGTCTGTGTCACTGTATAGAGAATACTAAAACCAAGTTTGTGTCACTGTGCCTAGCTGTGTCACTATAAAAAGAATACTTAAACCAAGTCTGTGTCACTGTGCCTAGCTGTGTCACTATAAAAAGAATACTTAAACCAAGTTTGTGTCACTGTGTAGAGAATACTAAAACCAAGTCTGTGTCACTGTGTAGAGAATACTTAAACCAAGTTTGTGTCACTGTGTAGAGAATACTAAAACCAAGTTTGTGTCACTGTATAGTCACTGTATAAAGAATACTAAAACCAAATCTGTGTCACTGTGTAGAGAATACTAAAACCATGTCTGTGTCACTGTGTAGAGAATACTAAAACCAAATCTGTGTCACTGTGTAGAGAATACTAAAACCAAGTTTGTGTCACTGTATAGTCACTGTATAGAGAATACTAAAACCAAATCTGTGTCACTGTGTAGAGAATACTAAAACCAAATCTGTGTCACTGTGTAGAGAATACTAAAACCAAGTCTGTGTCACTGTGTAGAGAATACTAAAACCAAGTTTGTGTCACTGTATAGTCACTGTATAGAGAATACTTAAAACCAAATCTGTGTCACTGTATAGAAACAAGAGGCCCATTGGTATTAGCGGATATCTGAGTTCGGATTCAGACTGAAACAAAGACATATTAACACTATATATCAGATCCTGAAATCAGTTGGTGATTTTATAAATTTGACTTTTTAATCTATGAAGAAAAGATTTGGTTCCATCAAATCTGAATTCAAAAGAAGATATTTTTGAAATTTTAGTAGTCAAAATGACCACGTTTGGCTGTTGCCCCACTGGTCCCTGGGGGTCAGCCATATCTACATATACCTCAGGGTTAAACTTCTAACCAAGTTTGACTCATTTCCTATGAAAATTGAGCAAATAATGCTCATAAAAGTATTTTTCCTTTATAGAACGTAGTAAATTTGATACCCTCCTCAAGGGAAAACCTGAGATCCCAGGGCTATGAAATTCACTTTTTTGTAAAGAGCCTTTTTAATTAAGACTTAAGACCTATGAAGAACATCTGATTCGACCTTTTAACCTATGAAGAGTATCTGGTTCCATCAAATCTGAATTCAATTTTTTTTTTAAATGTTAGTTTTTTTTACCTCTTTTAGCCCCGCCCCTCTGTCCCTGGGGTCGCCCAGGACCAATATGGATATGATTTTAAATTACTATCTCAGGCTAATAATTCTAACAAAGTTTGACTCATTTCCTATGAAAATTAAGAAAATGATGCTCATAAATCTGTTTTTTCCTCCTATATAAACTAAAGTAAACTTGACTCCCTCCCAAGGGGGAAATTTGAGACCTCAGGGTCATATAATTCACAATTTTTGTAAAAGACCTTAAGACCTTTCCATCTATGAAGAGTATTTGATTCTACGATTTCTGGAATTTCATACGAAGATTTTTTAAGTTTTCTTCTATTTGGCCCATTTTGGCCCCACCCCTCAGGCCCCTGGGGGTCAGTCGTGGAAAAATTGTTAATATGATTCAATGGCCATTTGTACTGATAATTTTGACAACATTTGAATTATTTCCTATTACAAATGACCTTATTATGCTCAAAAATGTGTTTTTCCAATATAAACTATAATAAACTTGATCCCTTTCCCAGGGGAAAAGTGAGACCCCAGGGTCATAATTCATATTTTTTGTAAAGGACCTTATAAGACCCTTCCATCTATGAAGAGTATTTGATTATACCATTTCTGGAATTTCAGAGGAAGGTTTTTGAAGTTTTAGCCTATTTGACCCCTTTTGGCCCCACCCCTCAGGCCCCTGGAGATCAGTTGTGGAAAAATTGTCAATATGATTCAATAGCCATTCATACTGATAATTCTGACAACATTTGAATTTTTTCCTGTTACAAATGACCAAAAAATGCTCAAAAATGTGTTTTCCTTTTATAAACTATAGTAAACTTGACCCCCTCCCTAGGGGGAAATGTGAGACCCTAGGGTCATATAATTTATATTTTTGTTAAGGACTTTAAGACCCTTCCATCTATAAAGAGTATTTGATTCTACCATTTCTGGAATTTCAGAAGAAGATTTCTAAAGTTTTAGCCTTTTTGATCCCTTTTGGCCGCACCTCTTGGGCCCCTGGAGGGGCTGGGACTATATAATTCACAATTTTGGATGACCTTTGGCCATGGAAGGTTTCTACAAAATTCCAACAAATTTTGTTCAGCAGTTTTGGATAGGAAGTCAAAAATGTAAATTGCTTATCGCCATACAACGCACTACAGACGACGGATGACGACGGACAGAAGGCAATTACAATGGGTTGCTTGAGACTTTGTCTCAGGTGACCTAAAAACTAAAACAAAGTATGTGTCACTATCGAGAATACTAAAACCAGGTCTGTGTCACTGTGTTGAGACCAGCGTTACCCACAACATAGTGCCACTATTGGAAATCGGAACATTACATTGCAGTTACATTATTGTATATTTGACTTTCGGAAATTTTACGTAACAGTGTTTCAGATTAGTTCTTATAGAGCAGACAAAACAAATTGCCATTCACTTAATTTCCAAAGTGGAGTGTAAATCTGCTCTACACCAGGTAATGGTGCTCTGACAGGCCAGTCAGAAACGTGGAGGTTTGGAGCTTCATCATCGCATGGAAGCTTGGGGATCACTGCAATCTCTGTACCATTACAACGGGATTCAGCAGATAATTTAAATCTTAAAGAAGAACATTCTTTAAAACATTAGCAATGTCACTGGTTCTGCAGAACTTGAGAGTTAAGAACAAGAATTGTATAATGACATGTGATGAACCTGCTATTGTTCCCTTCACACAAATCTAAACTGAAGGGAACTCTCTAATGTCATGTCATCAGGAGCAACACCATCAATCTATACAAACAACTCACAGAGTAATCTATATACCATAAATGATCCAATAGACATCCATCAACACATAGGAAAAGGGCACTCAATATTTTATATATTGTAAATAACCTAATATACATCCATGTTTCCTTTATGGAAAGCCAACATAACATTTATTCAAAGAGCAAAGTTGATCCTTAATTTCACTGCATATATATAAGATATCTTGATTGAAATATAAGATATCTTATATAGTATTCCTTAAAAAGGAACGAGATTTCGACAATGACCCAGAAATGAAGTCTCCCTGACCCGGAAGTCATAGAGAGCTGTAAAGTATACTACTACTCCTTCAGCCAGACTATTGTAAGATATAAGATATCTTATATAATTCGATTAAATACGGGATAGACCTTGCTCCTTCAATAAATGTTAAATTGGCCTGCCATATTCCTTTACCTTATATTCAGTCCTGGAATAAAAATAAAAACAATAAAATTACTACCCATTAAACAATGAACCCAAGTAACACATAGGTTTTCTGTTTATATCATAGTTAATTATAGTTCTCTGCTTTCGATGACCTTATTGCTCTCTTTCCCTTTATTCACAGCCCCTTGGGCACAGGTTTCTATTTGAATACGAGGAACAGAGTTTGAAACTGGTGTTGGTTGTATTATAAAACATTGTGCTATTTTCACAGTTAGTGATAATTTTTCCTGAGGCAAACAAATTAAATTTGTTTGTGTTTCTGTGTAGAAAAATTAGTGATGCTGTTTATCAGAATATATTCACTTGGTCACAACTTTACACTACAATGGTGTTAAAAGCTTTTATGTAAACACACTCTAATTAGTACACCGTTAACAAACCAGACACAGTACTTCACTCAACCCATGTAAAACTCATCATCACTACATCTGATATTCTATGTTCCAGGAAGCTGTCAAACATCAGAGATTTGCTAATTCAATTTCAAAGTTTGTTTAAAATGAGTAGTGAAAATAAAATTGATTTTTTTTTCATACACGAGCTGTTAATTAAGATGACTGTAAACTATATCATGGACAGAGGGCATTTTAACAAACAAATCTTAAATTCAAATCAAAGTACAGAATAATGTCACATTGGTAATCAAGCAACATGTAATAAGGATTGGTTCAAGTCAAATATTATAGGACATTCTAAGGTATTAAACCCCAAAAGAAAATATGACCATAAATCCCGGCAAGATTGGGAGGGACTTATTCTAGCACACAACGATAAGATGAGGAGGGGCTTATTCTAGCACACAACGATAAGATGGGGAGGGACTTATTCTAGCACACAATGATAAGATGGGGAGGGACTTATTCTAGCACACAACGATAAGATGGGGAGGGACTTATTCTAGCACACAACGATAAGATGAGGAGGGGCTTATTCTAGCACACAACCATAAGATGGGGAGGGGCTTACTCTAGCACACAACGATAAGATGGGGAGAGACTTATTCTAGCACACAACGATAAGATGAGGAGGGGCTTATTCTAGCACACAACTATAAGATAGGGAGGGGCTTATTCTAGCACACAACAATGAAATGGGGAGGGACTTATTCTAGCACACAACGATAAGATGGGGAGGGGCTTACTCTAGCACACAACGATAAGATGAGGAGGGACTTATTCTAGCACACAACGATAAGATGAGGAGGGACTTATTCTAGCACACAACAATAAGATGGGGAGGGACTTAATCTAGCATACAACGATCAGATGGGGAGGGACTTATTCTAGCACACAACGATAAGATGGGGAGGGACTTATTCAAGCACACAACGATAAGATGAGGAGGGGCTTACTCTAGCACACAACGATAAGATGAGGAGGGGCTTACTCTAGCACACAACGATAAGATCGGAAGGGGCTTACTCTAGCACACAACGATAAGATGGGGAGGGACTTATTCTAGCATACAACGATCAGATGGGGAGGGACTTATTCTGGCACACAACGATAAGATGGGGAGCGACTTATTCAAGCACACAACGATAAGATGAGGAGGGGCTTACTCTAGCACACAATGATAAGATGAGGAGGGGCTTATTCAATCACATAATGAAAAGATGGGGAGGGACTTATTCTAGCACATAATGAGAAGATGAGGAGGGGCTTATTCTAGCACACAACGATAAGATGGGGAGGAATTTATTCTAGCACATAATGAAAGGATGAGGAGGGGCTTATTCTAGCACACAACAATAAGATGGGGAGGGACTTATTCTAGCACACAACGATAAGATGAGGAGGGGCTTATTCTAGCACACAAGGATAAGATGAGGAGGGGCTTAATCTATCACATAACCATAAGATGAGGAGGGGCTTATTCTAGCACACAACGATAAGATGAGGAGGGGCTTATTCTAGCACACAACGATAAGATGGGGAGGGGCTTATTCTATCACATAATGAGAAGATTGGGAGGGGCTTATTCTATCACATAATGAGAAGATTGGGAGGGGCTTATTCTATCTCATAATGAGAAGATGAGGAGGGGCCTATTCTATCACATAATGAGAAGATTGTGGGGGCTTATTCTATCTCATAATGAGAAGATGAGGAGGGGCTTATTTTAGCACACAACGATAAGATGGGAAGGGGCTTATTCTAGCACACAACGATAAGATGGGGAGAGGCTTATTCTAGCACACAACGATAAGATGGGGAGGGGCTTATTCTAGCGCAACAATAATATGAGGAGGGGCTTATTATAGCACACAACGATAAGATGAGGAGGGGCTTATTCTATCACATAATGATAAGATGAGGAGGGGCTTATTCTATCACATAATGAGAAGATGAGGAGGGGCTTATTCTAGCACACAACGATAAGATGAGGAGGGGCTTATTCTAGCACACAACAATAAGATGAGGAGGGGCTTATTCTATCACACAACGATAAGATGGGGAAGAACTTATTCTAGCACATAATGAGAAGATGAGGAGGGGCTTATTCTAGCACACAACAATAAGATGGGGAGGGACTTATTCTAGCACACAACGATAAATTGAGGAGGGGCTTATTCTAGCACACAACGATAAGATGAGGATGGGCTTATTCTATCACATAACGATAAGATGAGGAGGGGCTTATTTTATCACATAATGAGAAGATGAGGAGGGGCTTATTTTAGTACACAACAATAAGATGGGGAGGGGATTATTCTATCACATAACGATAAGATGAGGAGGGGCTTATTCTATCACATAATGAGAAGATGAGGAGGGGCTTATTCTAGCACACAACGATAAGATGAGTAGGGGCTTATTCTATCACATAACGATAAGATGAGGAGGGGCTTATTCTATCACATAACGATAAGAGGAGGATGGGCTTATTCTAGCACACAACAATAAGATGTGAAGGGGCTTATTCTAGCACACAACAATAAGATTGGGAGGGGCTTATTCTATCACATAACGATAAGATTGGGAGGGGCTTATTCTAGCACATAATGAGAATATTGGGAGGGGATTATTCTATCACATAATGAGAAGATTGGGGGGGGGGGCTTATTCTATCACATAATGAGAAGATTGGGAGGGGCTTATTCTATCACATAAGGAGAAGATTGGGAGGGGCTTATTCTATCACATAACGATAAGATGGGGAGGGGCTTATTCTATCACATAATGAGAAGATGAGGAGGGGCTTATTCTATCACATAATGAGAAGATTGGGGGGGCTTTTTCTAGCTCATAATGAGAAGATGAGGAGGGGCTTATTTTAGCACACAAAGATAAGATAGGGAGGGGCTTATTCTATCACACAACGATAAGATGAGGAGGCGCTTATTCTAGCACACAACAATAAGATGGGGAGGGACTTATTCTAGCACACAACGATAAGATGAGGAGGGGCTTATTCTAGCACACAATGATAAGATGAGGAGGGGCTTATTCTACCACATAACGATAAGATGAGGAGGGGCTTATTCTATCACATAATGAGAAGATAAGAAGGGGCTTATTCTAGCACACAACGATAAGATGGGAAGGGGCTTATTCTATCACATAACAATAAGATGAGGAGGGGCTTATACTATCACATAACAATAAGAGGAGGAGGGGCTTATTCTATCACATAATAAGAAGATTGTGGGGGCTTATTCTAGCTATAATGATAAGATGAGGAGGGGCTTATTTTAGCACACAACGATAAGATAGGGAGGGGCTTATTCTAGCACACAACGATAAGATGAGGAGGGGCTTATTCTAGCACACAAATATAAGATTTGGAGGGGCATATTCTAGCACATAACAATTAGATGGGAAGGGGCTTATTCTAGCACACAACGATAAGATGGGGAGAGGCTTATTCTAGCACACAACGATAAGATGGGGAGGGGCTTATTCTAGCACAACAATAATATGAGGAGGGGCTTATTATAACACACAACGACAAGATGGGGAGGGGCTTATTCTATCTCATAATGAGAAGATGAGGAGGGGCTTATTCTATCACATAATAAGAAGATTGTGGGGGCTTATTCTAGCTATAATGATAAGATGAGGAGGGGCTTATTTTAGCACACAACGATAAGATAGGGAGGGGCTTATTCTAGCACACAACGATAAGATGAGGAGGGGCTTATTCTAGCACACAAATATAAGATTTGGAGGGGCATATTCTAGCACATAACAATTAGATGGGAAGGGGCTTATTCTAGCACACAACGATAAGATGGGGAGAGACTTATTCTAGCACACAACGATAAGATGGGGAGGGGCTTATTCTAGCACAACAATAATATGAGGAGGGGCTTATTATAACACACAACGACAAGATGGGGAGGGGCTTATTCTAGCACATAACAAAACAAGAGCTGTTGGAGAACAGCAAAGGTGGCCAATTCAGAAGAAGTTGATGTTCAAGTATTTTCTATTCAAACCTGGAAATATGACAAATTAACAGACTCAAAATCCCCCTAAAGGGCCCCAATTTGGTTGTATTATCACGTTCAGCATCCTTACACATTAGGAAAATAAAATCATATACATTTATGATGTCTTATGCTTAAACAATTGACAAAATAAAAACTTGGAAATATGACAAATTAACAGACTCAAAAACCCCCTAAAGGGCCCCAAATTGGTTGTATTATCACGTTCAGCATCCATACACATTAGGAAAATAAAATCATAAACATTTATAATGACTTAAGCTTCCACAACTGACGAAACAGAAACTTGCTCAAAAACTCAAAAACGTGAAATGGGACGCCAACGCTGACGCCGACGCCGACGCCGGGGTGACAACATTAGCTCCCCCTATTCTTCGAATAGGCGAGCTAAAGATGGGGAGGGGCTTATTCTAGCACATAACAAAATGATGGGGAGGGGCTTATTCTAGCACACAAAAGAGATATGGGGGAGGAGCTTGTGCTTAATTTACAGATGACTTTAACCACTAAGCCACTATAACCCACTCTATAAAAGTTCCCCATTACCGTTGTACCATTGACACATGTGGTTAGGGTATGAAGGTAAAATCTGTCGTCTTGTCAAGTAAAACATGATTACCAGGATAGGAGAGGGTAAGGTAGTTCTGAACAGCTAATCACCTTTCCCCGATCATTGCTTAGGTAAATAGGAATAACACTCAGCCTTACACACATTGCATAACTCACAAATTTAGGTCATGAGACATATAAAATGGATGTATGACCATGGAATCCCACTATCAGACTTTCCTCTCTATCGATTTGTGTGTCAGATAAATTTTACGTACCTATCCATCTGTAAAACCTCCCCATGTAAAGCTAGATCACTGGCCTGTTTAATAAACAATGCTGGGCAATGGGGGGTGAGGGAATAAGTTTGGTTGGAATGTAACATGCTGGGTGTCTGCTTATCTAATGTGTCATCAGGCTCCCCATATGGCCCTGTAATTGATCATGTACCACTTGAGGTTAAGAACCCCAATATTGGAAGAAAAAACAATTACCAGTGCCAAATGTCAAAATACACAGCCTGCCTATTGCCTTATAAATAAAAGGCCTCAACAACATGGCAATAAAACAAAGTTCACTGACCAGTGAAATACCAAAACAGACCTACAACACAGGGTTAAAGCATAACATGACAATTGCTTCAAAGACTACATGTCACAGTTCACTGACAACATGACATAGCTCACTGACAACATGACATAGCTCACTGACAAATGGTCATGATTTATTGAGTAAAGGACATGACAAGGATATAGTTCACAGACTAATATTTACATTATCATTACAGTCCCACTATGTAACCTTACCAAGCGCAGTTGACATTCATCAGTATATGAACTGATATCTGCTTATTATGATGTCATTATCATTGTAATGTAACAATTGTTGTGCTTAGCGATCACGGAAGATGGCTGTTCAAATGGCTGTTCCGTCTTTGATGATAATGAATTCTTGATTCATTATAGATCAATGTAAAATCTCTTGAGATTTTATCATGAAATTGTTATCAAATGCAAATATAAGCATTGATCTGCATTTTAGTGGCAATTACGGGAGTATGAATGCCAACTGAATGGCAGCAAATTCAACTAAAGCTTCAGAGCGCTTCCTTAAATTTTGTTGCTGTCCAGTTAGCATTTATACTCCCATAATTGTCAATTGAACGCAGTTCAATGCTCAAAAGGATCAGTAACCAGTAATTTCTGGTACAGTTCATTACTGAGTATAATGTTGTCACCATTAATTCCTGGTACAGTACATTACTGTGTATAATGTTGTCACCAGTAATTCCTGTTACAGTACATTACTGTTTATAATGTTGTCACCAGGAATTCCTGGTACGGTACATTACTGGGTATAATGTTGTCACCAGTAATTCCTGGTACAGTACATTACTGGGTATAATGTTGTCACCAGTAATTCCTGGTACACTACATTACTGAGTATAATGTTGTCACCAGTAATTCCTGGTACAGTACATTACTGGGTATAATGTTGTCACCAGTAATTCCTGGTACAGTACATTACTGTGTATAATGTTGTCACCAGTAATTCCTGGTACAGTATATTACTGGGTATAATGTTGTCACCAGTAATTCCTGGTACGGTACATTACTGTGTATAATGTTGTCACCAGTAATTCCTGGTACAGTACATTACTGGGTATAATGTTGTCACCAGTAATTCCTGGTACAGTACATTACTGGGTATAATGTTGTCACCAGTAATTCCTGGTACAGTACATTACTGGGTATAATGTTGTCACCAGTAATTCCTGGTACAGTACATTACTGGGTATAATGTTGTCACCAGTAATTCCTGGTACAGTACATTATTGGGTATAATGTTGTCACCAGTAATTCCTGGTACAGTACATTACTGGGTATTATGTTGTCACCAGTAATTCCTGGTACAGTACATTACTGGGTATAATGTTGTCACCAGTAATTCCTGGTACAGTACATTACTGGGTATAATGTTGTTACATTAATTCCTGTTACAGTACATTACTGGGTATAATGTTGTTACCAGTAATTCCTGGTACAGTACATTACTGTGTATAATGTTGTCACCAGTAATTCCTGGTACGGTACATTACTGGGTATAATGTTGTCACCAGGAATTCCTGGTACACTACATTACTGGGTATTATGTTGTTACCATTAATTCCTGGTACGGTACATTACTGGGTATAATGTTGTCACCAGGAATTCCTGGTACAGTACATTACTGGGTATAATGTTGTTACCATTAATTCCTGGTACAGTACATTACTGGGTATAATGTTGTCACCAGTAATTCCTGGTACACTACATTACTGAGTATAATGTTGTTACATTAATTCCTGGTACACTACATTACTGAGTATAATGTTGTTACATTAATTCCTGGTACAGTACATTACTGGGTATAATGTTGTTACAAGTAATTCCTGGTACAGTACATTACTGTGTATAATGTTGTCACCAGTAATTCCTGGTACAGTACATTACTGGGTATAATGTTGTCACCAGTAATTCCTGGTACAGTACATTACTGGGTATAATGTTGTCACCAGTAATTCCTGGTACAGTACATTACTGGGTATAATGTTGTCACCAGTAATTCCTGGTACAGTACATTACTGGGTATAATGTTGTCACCAGTAATTCCTGGTACAGTACATTACTGGGTATAATGTTGTCACCAGTAATTCCTGGTACAGTAAATTACTGGGTATAATGTTGTTACCAGTAATTTCTGGTACAGTACATTACTGGGTATAATGTTGTTACATTAATTCCTGTTACAGTACATTACTGGGTATAATGTTGTTACCAGTAATTCCTGGTACAGTACATTACTGGGTGTAATGTTGTCACCACTAATTCCTGGTACAGTACATTACTGTGTATAATGTTGTTACATTAATTCCTGGTACATTACATTACCGGTATAATGTTGTCACCAGTAATTCCTGGTACAGTACATTACTGTGTATAATGTTGTCACCAGTAATTCCTGGTACAGTACATTACTGTGTATATTGTTGTCACCAGTAATTCCTGGTACAGTACATTACTGGGTATAATGTTGTCACCAATAAATCCTGGTACAGTACATTACTGGGTATAATGTTGTCACCAGTAATTCCTGGTAAAGTACATTATTGGGTATAATGTTGTCACCAGTAATTCCTGGTAAAGTACATTACTGGGTATAATGTTGTCACCAGTAATTTCTGGTACAGTTCATTACTGTGTATAATGTTGTCACCAGTAATTCCTGGTACAGTACATTACTGGGTATAATGTTTTCACCAGTAATGATTTATCAAAAGCCTGTTATTACATATAAGCTAGCCTGCTGAGTTATGGTGCAATATTAGCCACAAATGAATGTATATTGAAGTGGTAATTATGGCTGACTGATACGTTTATGACATCAACATGGACATCTTATATTTTATTGTAATAACTGAGCAGAAACAACACACATAAAAGTATGATAATGGGCCTGGTAACATGTATAAATCTAGACTGATACAGCAATATTGATCTCCATCAGTTGGGGAGGACGCTGTCACATTGATCTCATTCAGTTGGGGAGGACGCTGTCACATTGATCTTATTCAGTTGGGGAGGACACTGTCACATTGATCTGATTCAGTTGGGAAGGACACTGTCACATTGATCTGATTCAGTTGGGGAGGACGCTGTCACATTGATCTGATTCAGTTGGGGAGGGCGCTGTCAGATTGATCTCATTCAGTCGGGGAGGAGGCTGTCACATTGATCTGATTCAGTTGGGGAGGACACTGTCATATTGATCTGATTCAGTTGGGGAGGACGCTGCCACATTGATCTGATTCAGTTGGGGATGACGCTGTCACATTGATCTGATTCAGTTGGGGAGGACACTGTCACATTGATCTGATTCAGTTGGGGAGGAGGCTGTCACATTGATCTGATTCAGTTGAGGAGGATGCTGTCACATTGATCTCATTCAGTTGGGAAGGACACTGTCACATTGATCTGATTCAGTTGGAGAGTACGCTGTCACATTGATCTGATTCAGTTGGGGAGGACACTCTCACATTGATCTGATTCAGTTGGGGAGGACGCTGTCACATTGATCTGATTCAGTTGGGGAGGAGGCTGTCACATTGATCTGATTCAGTTGGGAAGGACACTGTCACATTGATCTGATTCAGTTGGGGAGGACACTGTCACATTGATCTGATTCAGTTGGGGAGGGTGCTGTCACATTGATCTCATTTAGTTGGGGAGGACACTGTCACATTGATCTGATTCAGTTGGGCAGGACACTGTCACATTGATCTGATTTAGTTGGGGAGGACACTGTCACATTGATCTGATTCAGTTGGGGAGGGTGCTGTCACATTGATCTCATTTAGTTGAGGAGGACACTGTCACATTGATCTGATTCAGTTGAGGAGGATGCTGTCACATTGATCTGATTCAGTTGGGGAGGGTGCTGTCACATTGATCTCATTCAGTTGGGGAGGACACTGTCACATTGATCTGATTTAGTTGGGGAGGACACTGTCACATTGATCTCATTCAGTTGGGGAGGAGGCTGTCACATTGATCTCATTCAGTTGAGGAGGATGCTGTCACATTGATCTGATTCAGTTTGGGAGGACACTGTCACATTGATCTCATTCAGTTGGGGAGGAGGCTGTCACATTGATCTGATTCAGTTGGGGAGGACACTGTCACATTGATCTGGTTCAGTTGGGGAGGACGCTGTCACATTGATCTGGTTCAGTTGGGGAGGACACTGTCACATTGATCTCATTCAGTTGGGGAGGACGCTGTCACATTGATCTGATTCAGTTGGGGAGGACAGTGTCACATTGATCTCATTCAGTTGGGGAGGACGCTGTCACATTGATCTGATTCAGTTGGGGAGGACGCTGTCACATTGATCTCGTTCAGTTGGGGAGGACGCTGTCACATTGATCTCATTCAGTCGGGGAGGAGGCTGTCACATTGATCTCATTCAGTTGGGGAGGACGCTGTCACATTGATCTGATTCAGTAGGGGAGGACACTGTCACAAAGTGCTCTAGTTTATTGTACAGCTATGTGCAAAACCTAGCATTCAGAAAAATAATCCTTCATTATTGTATGTGTACACAAAGCCTGACATTCAGAAAAATAATTCCTCATTATTGTGTGTCTCTGTACACAAAGCCTGACATTCAGAAAAATAATTCCTCATTATTGTATGTGTACACAAAACCTAGCATTCAGAAAAAATAATCCTTCATTATTGTATGTGGACACAAAGCCTGACATTCAGAAAAATAATCCTTCATTATTGTATGTGTACACAAAGCCTGACATTCAGAAAAATAATCCTTCATTATTGTATGTGTACACAAAGCCTGACATTCAGAAAAATAATCCTTCATTATTGTATGTGTACACAAAGCCTGACATTCTGAAAAATAATCCTTCATTATTGTATGTGTACACAAAACCTGGATGTCAGAAAAATAATCCTTCATTATTGTATGTGTACACAAAGCCTGACATTCAGAAAAATAATCCTTCATTATTGTATGTGGACACAAAGCCTGACATTCAGAAAAATAATCCATCATTATTGTATGTGGACACAAAGCCTGGCATTCAGAAAAATAATCCTTCATAATTGTATGTGGACACAAAGCCTGACATTCAGAAAAATAATCCTTCATTATTTTATTTGTAGACAAAGCCTGACATTCAGAAAAATAATCCTTCATTATTGTATGTGGACACAAAGCCTGACATTCAGAAAAATAATCCTTCATTATTGTATGTGTACACAAAGCCTGACATTCAGAAAAATAATCCTTCATTATTGTATGTGTACACAAAGCCTGACATTCAGAAAAATAATCCTTCATTATTGTATGTGTACACAAAGCCTGACATTCAGAAAAATAATCCTTCATTATTGTATGTGTACACAAAGCCTGACATTCAGAAAAATAATCCTTCATTATTGTATGTGTACACAAAGCCTGACATTCAGAAAAATAATCCTTCATTATTGTATGTGTACACAAAGCCTGACATTCAGAAAAATAATCCTTCATTATTGTATGTGTACACAAAGCCTGACATTCAGAAAAATAATCCTTCATTATTGTATGTGTACACAAAGCCTGACATTCAGAAAAATAATCCTTCATTATTGTATGTGTACACAAAGCCTGACATTCAGAAAAATAATCCTTCATTATTGTATGTGTACACAAAGCCTGACATTCAGAAAAATAATCCTTCATTATTGTATGTGTACACAAAGCCTGACATTCAGAAAAATAATCCTTCATTATTGTATGTGTACACAAAGCCTGACATTCAGAAAAATAATCCTTCATTATTGTATGTGTACACAAAGCCTGACATTCAGAAAAATAATCCTTCATTATTGTATGTGTACACAAAGCCTGACATTCAGAAAAATAATCCTTCATTATTGTATGTGTACACAAAGCCTGACATTCAGAAAAATAATCCTTCATTATTGTATGTGTACACAAAGCCTGACATTCAGAAAAATAATCCTTCATTATTGTATGTGTACACAAAGCCTGACATTCAGAAAAATAATCCTTCATTATTGTATGTGTACACAAAGCCTGACATTCAGAAAAATAATCCTTCATTATTGTATGTGTACACAAAGCCTGACATTCAGAAAAATAATCCTTCATTATTGTATGTGTACACAAAGCCTGACATTCAGAAAAATAATCCTTCATTATTGTATGTGTACACAAAGCCTGACATTCAGAAAAATAATCCTTCATTATTGTATGTGTACACAAAGCCTGACATTCAGAAAAATAATCCTTCATTATTGTATGTGTACACAAAGCCTGACATTCAGAAAAATAATCCTTCATTATTGTATGTGTACACAAAGCCTGACATTCAGAAAAATAATCCTTCATTATTGTATGTGTACACAAAGCCTGACATTCAGAAAAATAATCCTTCATTATTGTATGTGTACACAAAGCCTGACATTCAGAAAAATAATCCTTCATTATTGTATGTGTACACAAAGCCTGACATTCAGAAAAATAATCCTTCATTATTGTATGTGTACACAAAGCCTGACATTCAGAAAAATAATCCTTCATTATTGTATGTGTACACAAAGCCTGACATTCAGAAAAATAATCCTTCATTATTGTATGTGTACACAAAGCCTGACATTCAGAAAAATAATCCTTCATTATTGTATGTGTACACAAAGCCTGACATTCAGAAAAATAATCCTTCATTATTGTATGTGTACACAAAGCCTGACATTCAGAAAAATAATCCTTCATTATTGTATGTGTACACAAAGCCTGACATTCAGAAAAATAATCCTTCATTATTGTATGTGTACACAAAGCCTGACATTCAGAAAAATAATCCTTCATTATTGTATGTGTACACAAAGCCTGACATTCAGAAAAATAATCCTTCATTATTGTATGTGTACACAAAGCCTGACATTCAGAAAAATAATCCTTCATTATTGTATGTGTACACAAAACCTGACATTTAGAAAAATAATCCTTCATTATTGTACGTGTACACAAAGCCTGACAGTCAGAAAAATAATCCTTCATTATTGTATGTGTACACAAAGCCTGACATTCAGAAAAATAATCCCTCATTATTGTATGTCTCTGTACACAAAACCTGACATTCAGAAAAATAATCCATCATTATTGTATGTGTACACAAAACCTGACATTCAGAAAAATAATCCTTCATTATTGTATGTGGACACAAAGCCTGGCATTTAGACAAATAATCCATCATTATTGTGTGTGTACACAAAGCCTGACATTCAGAAAAATAATCCTTCATTATTGTATGTGTACACAAAGCCTGGCATTCAGAAAAAAAAATGCAGAAAAATAATCCCTCATTATTGTATGTCTTTGTACACAGTGTTTCAGTAATACTGTGCATATTATGTTTAAGATACATTTGTTGCCATACCTCCAGGAGCTAAGCCAGCCAGCATGAACCTACAATTGACTAGTTTATTCATCCACTTCACTTAGGATGCTATTCTGATGTATTACTTTTTCAAATGCAATACAGTCACTTTATACATAAACCTTCAATTTAAATTAATTGCACAAAAAATATGAGATGTTAAGAAATTGATAATGAGCTTGTTAACGCAACACAACAGTGAATCTGATTGAAGTGGAATTTTTTTCTGGTAGAAAGGAGTTCAAAAGAGCGTGATTATAATTCCTCATTCCCGTGATAATTAGTGGTAAATAGCAGACAAACTGGAATCAGTTGATATTGACAAATAGCCACTAACCTACTAAGCTGTACAAGGTGATAGAGTAGAGAATCACTCACAGACACCCAAGTTTTGTCTTGGGTTAACTATATGACTGTTAAAAGGTATCAAATGTACGAATATTGATCTTATACAATTGCTGCAAGAAGACAACTCCAGTTGTACACACTAGGCTACCGATCTTATCATACAACTCTTGTAATAAGACAACTCAAGTTGTACACACTACTGATTTTATCATATAATTGCTGTAATAAGACAAATCCAGTTGTACACACTACTGATATATTATCATACAACTCTTGTATAGGACAACTCCAGTTGTACACACTACTGATCTTATCATACAACTCCTGTAATAAGACAAATCAAGTTGAACACACTACTGATCTTATCATACAACTCTTGTAATAAGACAACTCCAGTTATACACACTACTGACATTATCATACAATTGCTGTAATAAGACAACTCCAGTTGTACACACTACTGATCTTATCATACAACTCCTGTAATAAGACAACCCCAGTTGTAAACACTACTGATCTTATCATACAACTCCTGTAATAAGACAACTCCAGTTGTACACACTACTGATCTTATCATACAACTCCTGTAATAAGACAACTCCAGTTGTACACACTACTGATCTTATCATACAACTCCTGTAATAAGACAACTCCAGTTGTACACACTACTGATCTTATCATACAACTCTTGTAATAAGACAACTCCAGTTGTACACACTACTGATCTTATCATACAACTCCTGTAATAAGACAACTCCAGTTGTACACACTACTGATCTTATCATACAACTCCTGTAATAAGACAACTCCAGTTGTACACACTACTGATCTTATCATACAACTCTTGTAATAAGACAACTCCAGTTGTACACACTACTGATCTTATCATACAACTCCTGTAATAAGACAACTCCAGTTGTACACACTACTGATCTTATCATACAACTCTTGTAATAAGACAACTCCAGTTGTACACACTACTGATCTTATCATACAACTCCTGTAATAAGACAACTCCAGTTGTACACACTACTGATCTTATCATACAACTCCTGTAATAAGACAACTCCAGTTGTACACACTACTGATCTTATCATACAACTCCTGTAATAAGACAACTCCAGTTGTACACACTACAGATCTTATCATACAACTCTTGTAATAAGACAACTCCAGTTGTACACACTATTGATCTTATCATACAACTCTTGTAATAAGACAATACAGTTGTGCACACTACTGATATATTTTCATACAACTCCTTTAATAAGACAACTCCAGTTGTACACACTACTGATCTTATCATACAACTCTTGTAATAAGATAAATCCAGTTGTACACACTACTGATCTTATCATACAACTCTTGTAATAATACAATACAGTTGTGCACACTACTGATCTTATCATACAACTCTTGTAATAAGATAAATCCAGTTGTACACACTACTGATCTTATCATACGACTCTTGTAATAAGACAATACAGTTGTGCACTCTACTGATCTTATCATACAACTCCTGTAATAAGACAACTCCAGTTGTACACACTACTGACTTTATCATACAATTGCTGTAATAAGACAAATCCAGTTGTACACACTACTGATCTGATCATACAACTGCTGTAATAAGACAACTCCACTTGTACACACTACTGATCTTATCATACAACTCCTGTAATAAGACAACTCCACTTGTACACACTACTGATCTTACCATACAACTCCTGTAATAAGACAAATCCAGTTGTACACACTACTGATCTAATACAACTCCTGTAATAAGAAAACTCCAGTTGTACACACTACTGATCTTATCATACAACTCCTGTAATAAGACAACTCCATTTGTACACACTACTGATATATTACCATACAACTGCTGTAATAAGACAACTCCAGTTGTACACACTACTGATCCTACCATACAACTGCTGTAATAAGACAACTCTAGTTGTACACACTACTGATCTTATCATACAACTCCTGTAATAAGACAACTCCAGTTGTACATATTACTGATCTTACCATACATGCTGTAATAAGACAACTCTAGTTGTACACACTACTGATCTTATAATACAACTCCTGTAATAAGACAATACAGTTGTGCACACTACTGATCTTATCATACAACTCCTGTAATAAGACAACTCCAGTTGTACACACTACTAATCCTACCATACAACTGCTGTAATAAGACAACTCTAGTTGTATACACCACTGATCTTATCATACAACTCCTGTAATAAGACAACTCCAGTTGTACACACTACTGACATTATACAACTTATATCATAGTGTATTTGACAATTGCCTTACTGACAACCAAACTGATGCGAGACAAAATAGTGTGCCTAGTTGTTTGAAGAAAATAGGACATTTGATAACCTACTTCTAAGACATTTACATTTATATCTAAGAACATGTCTCCCTGAAAAATTGATAGATCTATTGATGAATGTCAAGACAAATTACCTGAACTGCTCCACTGACCCTATCCTAATTCAGTTTACTATAGATTATATCAAATAAGGTTAGATATGATAGGTTTTTATTCTTTAGGCCATAAATCATTATAATATAGATTTAATGTAAAATTATTCCAAGCCTATTATGGACATCCGAGTCATCACAGCGTGTGGAGGACAGAGTGGTTACAAATAAATCATATTGGATCCATTGTTTTCAGTATTAGATTAGATTTGATTGATGGATTTGTCTACTGAGAGTAGAGTATATTATATCATAAATTCTGTATGTTAAAGTATGATAAAAAACGTTTATGGTGTAAGATAAGTTCATTGTTTCAGCCATTTCATACTCTGCAGTGTAACTGATGATAATTTTCCAGGGTGGTCACTAAAACCTTTTATAAATTGATGATTAACCATTTTTTTGTCTCCTGTTTGCAAAAATAAAAACATTGATAAACCTTTGTGTGAATTTTCTCATCATCACTGTTAATTATAGCTTCATCTTTTTCATCTTTCTGCTGAATATATCTTTATTATCTACTAATGAAAGATGGTACCGCGGGGTTGACGTTTTTCCCTAGAACTACAGATACAGTAGCTCAATATCCAGTGTATGAAAGCCTCCAGTAGTTTGTGTTAGTTTAATCATCATCATCACTGAAGCGACATTTCATTTTTTACGCGTCAATATCTACATGTATGCAATTAGATTATTTTGAAAAAACCTTTTAAAGGCTTCATTGTTTGAGTATGCTGATTTAAAAAATAGCTTCAGGAAAATCAACATTGGGTAGCATGTAGCCTCCTGAATCAATATTAAATACAACAGTGAAATCACGCTCACATGCGTAAAACCTCAGATGAAAGAGAATTTGGGATACAGAAATATTTGTGAGCATATCTAATTTCATTGATGAGCTTTTTCAAGGACTCTAACAAAATAATGAAATTCTGATGATCACTGACATTGTTAATTATTAAACAGACCTATCAATATACTGTGAACAAGGAACTAGGTCAGCTGTGGTACCTTTACAGTATAGAGAAACAGCTGAGGTATCTAAAGACAATTAAATTACACCTGTATTTCAGGCAAAGAAAATGTGTGACATCTGTATCTTTAGACAAATGTGTGACATCTGTATCTACAGACAAATTTGTGATACCTGTATCTTTAGACAAATGTGTGACATCTGTATCTACAGACAATATGTGAAAACTGTATCTTTAAACAAATGTTTGACACCTGTATCTTTCACCTGTATCTTTAGACAAATGTGTGACATCTGTATCTACAGACAAATATGTGATACCTGTATCTTTAGACAAATGTGTGACATCTGTATCTTCAGACAAATGTGTGAGCCCTGTATCTTTAGACAAATGTGTGACACCTGTATCTTTAGACAAATGTGTGACACCTGTATCTTCAGACAAATGTGTGAGCCCTGTATCTTTAGACAAATGTGCGACACCTGTATCTTTAGACAAATGTGTGACCACTGTATCTTCAGACAAATGTGTGACACCTGTATCTTCAGACAAATGTGTGACACCTGTATCTTTAGACAAATGTGTGGCACCTGTATCTTCAGACAAATGTGCTACACCTGTATCTTTCGACAAATGTGTGACCACTGTATCTTCAGACAAATGTGTGACCACTGTATCTTCAGACAAATGTGTGACACCTGTATCTACACCCAAATGTGTGACACCTGTTATTCAGACAAATGTGTGACATCTGTATCTACAGACAAATATGTGATACCTGTATCTTTAGAAAAATGTGTGACATCTGTATCTACAGACAATATGTGATACCTGTATCTTTAAACAAATGTGTGACACCTGTATGTTTCACCTGTATCTTTAGACAAATGTGTGACATCTGTATTTTTAGACAAATATGTGATACCTGTATCTTTAGACAAATGTGTGACATCTGTATCTTCAGACAAATGTGTGACACCTGTATCTTCAGACAAATATGTGACATCTGTATCATTAGACAAATGTGTGACACCTGTATCTTGAGACAATTGTGTGACACCTGTATCTTTAGACAAATGTGCGACACCTGTATCTTTCGACAAATGTGTGACCACTGTATCTTCAGACAAATGTGTGACACCTGTATCTTCAGACAAATGCGCTACACCTGTATCTTTCGACAAATGTGTAACCACTGTATCTTCAGACAAATGTGTGACACCTGTATCTTTAGACAAATGTGTGGCACCTGTATCTTCAGACAAATGTGTGACACCTGTATCTTTAAACAAATGTGTGACACTTGTATATACAGACAATATGTGACACATGTATCTGCACATATATGTGACAAATGTATCTACACACATATGTGACACCTGTATCTACAGATATATGTGTGACACCTGTATTTACAGACAAATGTGTGACACATTTATCTACAGACACTATGTGACACCTGTTTCAACATAATTATATACAAGAGATCCCAGAGGGATCTTGGTGCCCACCAAGAATGATCTATGTCTGACAACGGAAAGAGGGATCTTTTCTCTGCTTTTCAAACTTTTACTACAAATTACTACATATGAAATTTGAGAATGATCCTTTGGGTACTTTCTGAGATATATAACAGTAACAAACTTCAATTATCAAAAAACAAGATGGCTACCTGTCGGCCATCGTTTTGACCGATCTGAATATGCAATATGCACAACTAAGGTCCTAGGGGAACTAACATATAAAATTTTAGCAGATCATTTCAGAACTTTTCTGAGAAAAAATGGTAACAATTTTAAACTAAGTTTCAACTATCAAAATTCAAGATTGCGGCCTGCATACTGTCGGCCATCTTGTTGATCGATCAGTGCCAAAACGCAAAATGCACAACTAGACCCCTAGGGGAACCTACATGTGACATTTGAGAGAGATTCCTTCCGTACTTTCTGAGTAATAGTGGTAACAAACTTTAACTATCAAAATCCAAGATGGCATCCTGTCAGCCATCTTTAGACAGATCCCTTCAGTACTTTTTGAGAAATAGGGGTATCGATCAGTCCCAAAATACAATATGCACAACTAGGGCTCTAGGGGAGCCAATAAGTGAAATTTGAGAAGAATCTCTGCAGCACTTTCCGAGAAATAGCGGTAACAAACTTTAATTGTCAAAATCCAAAATGGCGGCCTGTTGGCCATCTTGTTGACCGATTGGTCCCAAAATGCAATATGCACAAGTTAGGTTCAAGGGGAACCTACATGTGAAATTTGAGAAGAATCTCTGCAGCACTTTCCGAGAAATAGCGGTAACAAACTTTACTTGTCAAAATCCAAGATGGCGGCCTATCGGCCATCTTGTTGACCGATTGGTCCCAAAATGCAATATGCACAACTAGGGCCCTAGAGGAACCTACATGTGAAATTTGAGAAGAATCCCTTCAGCACTTTCTGAGAAATAGCGGTAACAAACTTTAATTGTCAAAATCCAAGATGGCTGCCTGGCGGCCATTTTGTTGACCGATTGGTACCAAAATGCAATTTGCACAACCAGACCCCTTGGCGAACCTGCATGTGAAATTTGAGAAACATCCCTTCAGTCCTTTCAGAGAAATAGCAGTAACAAGAATTGTCAAAGGACGGAAGAACGGACAGACGGAAGGACGGAAGACGGACCACGGATGAAAAGCGATTTGAATAGCCCTCCATCTGATGATGGTGGGCTACAAATATACTATATACCACAATGTAAACAATACAGTATACCACTATGTAAACAATACAGTATACCACTTTGTAAACAATACAGTATGCCACTATGTAAACAATACAGAATACCACTATATTAACAATACCATATACCATTATGTAAACAATACAATATACCACCATGTAAACAATACAGTATACCACTATGTAAACAATACAGAATACCACTATATTAACAATATCATATACCACTATGTAAACAATGCAGCATACCATTATGTAAACAATACAGTGTACCACAATGTAAACAATATCATATACCACTATGTAAACAATACAGGTACCACTATGTAAACAATACAGTATACCACCATGTAAACAATACAGTATACCACTATGTAAACAATACAGTATACCACTATGTAAACAATACAGAATACCACTATGTAAACAATATCATATACCACAATGTTAACAATGCAGCATACCATTATGTAAACAATACAGTATACCACTATGTAAACAATACAGTATACCACTATGTTAACAATACAGTATACCACCATTTAAACAATACAGTATACCACCATGTAAACAATACAGTATACCACTATGTAAACAATATCATATACCACTATGTAAACAATACCATATACCATTATGTAAACAATGCAGTATACCACAATGTAAACAATACAGTATACCACCATTTAAACAATACAGTATACCACTATGTAAACAATACAGTATACCACTATGTAAACAATACAGGTACCACTATGTAAACAATACAGTATAACACTAGGTAAACAATTCAGTATACCACAATGTAAACAATACAGTATACCACTATGTAAACAATACAGTATACCACTATGTTAGCCATACTATATATCACTATATAAACAATACAGTATACCACAATGTAAACAATACAGTATACCACAATGTAAACAATACAGTACAACACTAGGTAAACAATACAGTATACCACTATGTAAACAATACAGTATACCACAATGTAAACAATACAGTTTAACACTAGGTAAACAATACAGTATACCACAATGTAAACAATACAGGTACCACTATGTAAACAATACTGTATACCACTATGTAAACAATACAATATACCACTTTGTAAACAATACCGTATACCACTATGTAAACAATACCATATACCACTATGTAAACAATACAGTATACCACTATGTTAACAATACCATATACCACTATGTAAACAATACAGTATACCACTATGTTAGCAATACCATATACCACTATGTAAACAATAATATATACCACAATGTTAACAATACTATATACCACTATGTAAACAATACTAGATACCACTAAGTAAACAATACAGTATACCACAATGTAAACAATACTATATGATACTATATACCACAATGTAAACAATACTATATACCACAATGTAAACAATACTATATGATACTATATACCACAATGTAAACAATACTATATACCACTATGGAAACATTTTTTTATGCCCCTACATGAAAAGTATTTTATGACACTATTATGATAATAAACAATACTGTACATTACCATATACTAGCAATGTAACAGACAATATGTACTGCACCAAATCTACTCACCTGTACTGTGTATAGTCAGTTCCCGTTGCACCATTTTGCAGGTTTAACACTTTATCATATTGATGGGACTATTGGTGATAAATCCACTTTTACAAGATGAGTGTCAGATAGAAGGGACCACATGTGGTGCCTTGTCTATCCAGTGAAGGGACCATGTGTGGTGCCTTGTCTATCCAATGAATGTTAGATATAGCCCCCGTTGGTACCACATTGGTGTGTGGGGTTTCCACCAACAGGTGTATAGTACTTGTGTCCTGGTGCTCCTGCAGCACTCTTACAGGGGAACTGTTCCGCAATGGTGTACGCACACACTAACCAACAAACCTGACAGCAATATTGTCACACGCACACACTACCCAACAAACATGACAGCAGTATTGTCACACGGAGCAGGCTTAGGTCAGTGATACACAAACCTCTTCATAGCAAAACATGAATGTTTTATAGCAATCCAAGGCTGGTGCCATCCCAGGAGGTATCATGACAATTCTGTTACCATGACGACTGACCCAACTAGAGGGTGCCACTTAGGTTAATGTTTATGGTTTGAGGAGACAGAGTGTGACATAGCTATCTGTCACGAGACTGTCCAATACTATACCTACAGTGTGACAGAGCTATCTGTCACAAGTTTGTCCAATACTATAGGTACTGAGGCTGCAGACTGCTAATGACATGGTCCATCATCACTGATACAACACCAGGCGTGAAATAAGGCTTAATATATACCTCTGGGTACTAATCCTCCCCAGTAAATACCCATAACAGGCATTAAACCTTACTGTCAATAATTTGTTGCTAAGCTTAGTCTCTCTCTGGCTAAGTGTTACAGTGCTTGATTTATTGTTAGGTACATTTGTTAATCCTTCATGGTTAAAAACATCTACCAATGCTTGATTTATTGTAAGGTACATGTGTTAATCCTTCATGGTTAAAAACATCTACCAATGCTTGATTTATTGTTAGGTACATGTGTTAATCCTTCATGGTTAAAACATCTACCAATGCTTGATTTACCAATGGGTTTATGTAATAACCTTGTTTAACATTGAAAGTAAAATGTTTTGACTCCCTCTTGATTATTTACAGGTTTATTATGCATTTATAAGTCATTTATGATGTTTAGAAATCATCAATATTTATTGATATTATAATCAATCACCTGATGTTTTAAATAGAATGTATAAATTTATATATTGACACATTTGTTTTCATGGCTTTATTGGGTTTGCATATGGTATTATTAACAGGGTATGCTAGAAGCCATTTGACACGTTATCATTAAAAGTCTGATAGTCATCCAACATGATCAATAAGATCCATATAGATAGTCTATTGAGCTGTGTACCATTGACCATAGTGATGAACGGATGTCTCCATGTACGTTATAACGAACTCTCCATGACATACAAGTCAATTATCAAAACTCTCAAGTCATATTATAATTCTTCACAAATAAAATCAATGTTTATTCATGAAAGTTTTTGACGCAGACACAAATGACTGTAAAATCTACAATTAATGAAATATGCATCATTTTTATTACTCTAGCGAAAAGAGTAGTGACAAATTTGGGTATGTTGCATAATAGATTACTCAGATTGTCTTTTTTTCAATTGCATGGTTATTTTATTTTCCACTTAGGAATGAATAAATCATCGTTATCATAAATTGATTTATCAAAGAGCAAACCCTCCTTGATGCATGAGAAGATGGTTGTTTTTCTTTTATGCTGTCATAACTTTGATGTAATTAGCCGTGTAATGTAACTTGCCCACTGTTCTCTACTTACAGAACATTCTGCTGTGAAGCATGAGACAGTGACCTTTACAATGACCTTTGGGAAGTACCTTGCACAATTTCATTATACTGGTCTCAGTGTTATATCATCTGGGGTTTTTTTTTCCAGAATCCATTTACATCACAAATCTTTTTGAGAAAAATTGTTTCATTTAGCTGTACTTTAACACAGGTTTATGCGAACAGCTATTGCTTCACAAAGAGGGCTATGAAAATCAATTTTAATGAGTATTTAAACTCATCCACAAGGAGAATATATCTGCCACACACAATGACCAAAAGGTCATAGGGTTCAGAACTATACTGCTGTAATGTGGCTGGGTGAGACTGCAATCCATGTTTAGGCATCCTATTGTAGGTATCCTATTGTAGGTATTTCATTGTAGGTATCTTATTGTAGGTGTCTTATTGTAGGTATCCTATTGTAGGTATCCTAATGTAGGTATTTCATTGTAGGTATCTTATTGTAGCCATCCTATTGTAGGTATCCTATTGTAGGTATCCTATTGTAGGTATCCCATTGTAGGTATCTTATTGTAGGTATCCTACTGTAGGCATCCTATTGTTGGCATCGTATTGTAGGTATCCTATGGTAGGTATCCTATTGTAGGCATCCTATTATAGGCATCCTATTGTAGGTATCTTATTGTAGGTATCTTATTGTAGGTATCTTATCTACGATATCTTATTGTAGGTATCTTATTGTAGGTATCCTATTGTAGGCATCCTATTGTAGGTATCCTATTGTAGGCATCCTATTGTAGGTATCCTATTGTAGTTATACTATTGTAGGCATCCTATTGTAGGAATCTTATTTTAGGCATCCTATTGTAGGTATCCTATTGTAGGTATCCTATTGTAGGTATCTTATTGTAGGTATCTTATTGTAGGTATCTTATTGTAGGTATCCTATTGTAGGTATCCTATTGTAGGTATCCTATTGTAGGTATCCTATTGTAGGAATCTTATTGCAGGCATCTTATTGTAGGTATCTTATTGTAGGTATCCTATTGTAGGTATCTTATTGTAGGTATCCTATTGTAGGTATCTTATTATTGTAAGAGTCTTATTGTAGGCATCCTATTGTAGGCATCCTATTGTAGGTATCTTATTGTAGGTATTTTATTGTAACTATCCTATTGTAGGTATTTTATTGTAGGTATCCTATTGTAGGTGTCTTATTGTAGGCATCCTATTGTAGGTATCTTATTGTATGTATCTTATTGTAGGTATCTTATTTTAGGCATCCTATTGTAGGTATCTTATTGTAGGTATCCTATTGTAGGTATCTTATTGTAGGTATCTTATTGTAGATATCTTATTGTAGGTATCCTATTGTAGGTATCTTATTGTAGGTATTTTATTGTAGATATCTTATTATAGGTATCCTATTGTAGGTATCCTATTATAGGCATCTTATTGTAGGCATCCTGTTGTAGGCATCTTATTGTAGGTATCTTATTGTAGGTATCCTATTGTAGGTATCCTATTGTAGGTATTCTATTGTAGGAATCCTATTATAGGCATCCTATTGTAGGTATCTTATTTTAGGCATCCTATTGTAGGTATCTTATTTTAGGCATCCTATTGTAGGCATCCTATTGTAGGTATCCTATTGTAGGAATCTTATTGTAGGCATTTCATTGTAGGTATCTTATTGTAGGTATCCTATTGTAGGTATCTTATTGTAGGTATCCTATTGTAGGTATCTTATTATTGTAGGAGTCTTATTGTAGGCATCCTATTGTAGGCATCCTATTGTAGGTATCCTATTGTAGGTATCCTATTGTAGGTATTTCATTGTAGGTATCTTATTGTAGGTACCTTATTGTAGGTTTCCTATTGTAGGTATCCTATTGTAGGTATTTCATTGTATGTATCTCATTGTAGGCATCCTATTGTAGGTATCCTATTGTAGGTATCCTATTGTAGGTATCCCATTGTAGGTATCCTATTGTAGGTATCTTATTGTAGGTATCCTATTGTAGGCATCCTATTGTTGGCATCATATTGTAGGTATCCTATGGTAGGTATCCTATTGTAGGCATCCTATTGTAGGCATCCTATTGTAGGTATCTTATTGTAGGTATCTTATTGTAGGTATCTTATCTACGATATATTATTGTAGGTATCTTATTGTAGGTATCCTATTGTAGGCATCCTATTGTAGGTATCCCATTGTAGGTATCCTATTGTAGGCATCCTATTGTAGGTATCCTATTGTAGTTATACTATTGTAGGAATCTTATTGTAGGCATCTTATTGTAGGTATCTTATTGTAGGTATCCTATTGTAGGTATCTTCTAGTGGGTATCCTATTGTAGGTATCTTATTATTGTAGGAGTCTTATTGTAAGCATCCTATTGTAGGTATCTTCTAGTGGGTATCCTATTGTAGGTATCTTATTATTGTAGGAGTCTTATTGCAAACATCCTATTGTAGGTATCTTATTGTAGGTATTTTATTGTAACTATCCTATTGTAGGTATCCTATTGTAGGTATCCTATTGTAGGCATCCTATTGTAGGTATACTATTGTAGGTATCTTATTGTAGGTATCTTATTGTAGGTACCTATTGTAGGTATCCTATTGTAGGTATCTTATTGTAGGCATCCTATTGTAGGTATCCTATTGTAGGTATCCTATTGTAGTATCATATTGTAGGTATCCTATTGTAGGTATCTTATTGTAGGTATCTTATTGTAGGTATCTTATTGTATGTATCCTATTGTAGGTATCCTATTACAGGCATCTTACTGTAGGTATTCTATTGTAGGCATCCTATTGTGGTTATCTTCTTGTAGGTATTCTATTGTAGGTGTCTTATTGTAGGTATTTTATTGTAGATATCCTATTGTAGGTATCCTATTGTAGGTATCTTATTGTAGGTATTTTATTGTAGATATCCTATTGTAGGTATCCTATTGTAGGTATTCTATTGTAGGTGTCTTATTGTAGGTATTTTATTGTAGATATCCTATTGTAGGTATCCTATTGTAGGTATCTTATTGTAGGTATCTCATTGCAGGTATCTTATTGTAGATATCCTATTGTAGGTATCCTATTGAAGGTATCCTATTATAGGTATCCTATTGTAGATATCTTATTGTAGGTATCCTATTGTAGGTATCCCATTACAGGTATCTTATTGTAGGTATCTTATTGTAGGTATCCTATTGTAGGTATCCTATTGTAGGAATCCTATTGTAGGTATCCTTTTGTAGGTATACTATTGTAGGTATCCCATTACAGGTATCTTATTGTAGGTATCTTATTGTAGGTATCTTATTGTAGGTATCCTATTGTAGGTATCCTATTGTAGGTATCCTATTGTAGGTATCCAATTGTAGGTATCCTTTTGTAGGTATCCTATTGTAGGTATACTATCGTAGGCATCATATTGTAGGTATCTTATTGTAGGTATCCTATTGTAGGTATACTATTGTAGGTATCTTATTGTAGGTATCTTATTGTAGGTATTCTATTGTAGGTATCCTATTGTAGGTATCCTATTGTAGGTATCCTATTGTAGGCATCCTATTGTAGGTATCCTATTGTAGGCATCCTATTGTAGGTATCCTATTGTAGGCATTCTATTGTAGGTATCCTATTGTAGGTATCTTATTGTAGGTATCTCATTGTGGTTATCTTATTGTAGGTATCCTATTGTAGGTATCTTATTGTAGGTATCCCACTGTAGGCATCCTGTTGTAGGTATCCTATTTTAGGTATACTATTGTAGGCATCCTATTGTAGATATCTTATTAGAGGTATTCTATTGTAGGTATCCTATTGTAGGCATACTATTGTAGGTATCTTATTGCAGGTATCTTATTGTAGGTATCTTATTGTAGGCATCCTATTGTAGGTATCCTATTGTAGGCATCCTATTGTAGGCATCCTATTGTAGGTATCTTATTGTAGGTATCTTATTGTGGTTATCTTATTGTAGGTATCCTATTGTAGGTAGCTTATTGTAGGCATCCTATTGTAGGTATCCTATTGTAGGAATCTTATTGTAGGTATCCTATTGTAGGTATCTTATTGTAGGCATCCTATTGTAGGTATCTTATTGTAGGTATCCTATTGTTGTATCCTATTGTAGGTATCCTATTGTAGGTATACTATTGTAGGCATCCTATTGTAGGTATCTTATTGTAGGTATTTTATTGTAGGTATCCTATTGTAGGTATCCTATTGTAGATATCCTATTGTAGGCATCCTATTGTAGGTATCCTATTGCAGGCATCCTTTTGTAGGCATCCTATTGTAGGTATCTTATTTTAGGCATCCTATTGTAGGTTTCCTATTGTAGGAATTTTATTGTAGGCATCTTATTGTAGGTATCTTATTGTAGGTATCCTATTGTAGGTATCTTATTGTAGGTATCCTATTGTAGGTATCTTATTATTGTAGGTGTCTTATTGTAGGCATCCTATTGTAGGTATCTTATTGTAGGTATCTTATTTTAGGCATCCTATTGTAGGTATCTTATTGTAGGTATCCTAGTGTAGGTATCCTATTGTAGGTATCTTATTGTAGGTATTTTATTGTAACTATCCTATTGTAGGTATCTTATTTTAGGCATCCTATTGTAGGCATCCTATTGTAGGTATCCTTTTGTAGGAATCTTATTGTAGGCATCTTATTGTAGGTATCTTATTGTAGGTATCCTATTGTAGGTATCTTATTATTGTAGGTGTCTTATTGTCGGCATCCTATTGTAGGCATCCTATTGTAGGTATCTTATTGTAGGTATTTTATTGTAACTATCCTATTGTAGGTATTTTATTGTAGGTATCCTATTGTAGGTGTCTTATTGTAGGCATCCTATTGTAACTCATTACATTCAAACTGTTTACAAATTGTTTATTTACAAGTAATCAAAGCCAATTTCTCTGCAGTATTCCCACTTAATCATATCCATATTTGTTGTATGCAGGTATACCTCTGTCTGTATCTCAACACAGTATCCTGTTCAACTGTACACTAGACAACCTTCATCTTAAAACAAAAAAAAATTGTTAATATCCAATCAGTATATGAGTTTCATATGTGGGTCACAAGTTGACTTATATCAGGAGATGGGCTGCTGAACAAATTAAGATCAATATGACTTATATTTTGACTTTTTACCTTTGGTTGTTTAATTAAGAGAGACCAAGGGCAGACAACACCTTCTGGAGTGCTAGTTGCTAACTCAGGTTTCCACATGGGAGTGTCACTTATCAAAATTAGGTCACAGTGATCTACATTATGACATTTATTTACTTCAACTTTTACACACAAAACCACAAATAAGATAGTCTTAGAGAAGCAGTTTTTAAGAATTTAATATCTCGTATCTAATTTCAAAAACAAACATATTTAAAGCTGTCACCAGTGTATACTGAGTTGGACTATTTTTTTACAGAATTTAATCCAAAACTCCAAAATATAAATTTGGAAAATAATGTTATTAAATATTAATTAGCTGGTGCATAGACCACAATATCAATCTGGAAGCTTGACTGAGATGACTGTATAAATGTGACATTTTTACCACTGATAATCTGAGTTTGTAATGGAGTGTGATCACAGAAATAGGAGCTGTAAGACTTTGTTAGGTCTCTCTCATAAACAACAAGAGATCCCAGACAGATCTTGGCGCCCACCAAAGAATGATTTTTGTCTGACAATGGAAAGAGGGATATTTTCCCTTCTTTTCAAACTTTTTCAAACATACTACATGTACATATAAAATTTGAGACAGATCGCTTCAGTACTTTCTGAGAAACAGCGGTAACAAACTTCAACGATAAAATCCAAGATGGGGACTGTTGGCCATCTTGTTGACCAGTCAGTCCAAAAAGGCAATATGCACAACTAAGGCCCAAGGGGAATCTACATATAAAATTTTAGACAGATTCCTTCAGTACTTTCTGAGAAATAGCAATAACTATCAAAATCCCAGATGGCGCCTTCTGCTGGCCATCTTGTTGACTGATCAGTTACAAAATGCAATATGCAAAACTAGGGTCCTTGGGGAACCTGTATGTGAAATTTGATAAGGATCCCTTCAAAACTTTCTGAGAAATACCGGTAAAAAATTTGAGACAGATCGCTTCAGTAATTTCTGAGAAATAGCAGTAATCTTCAATTATCAAAATCCAAAATGGTGGCCTGTCGGCCATCTTGTTGATTGATCAGTCCCAAAATGTAATGTGCATAACTAATTAAGGACCTAAGGAAACATGTACGTGAAATTTGAGCCAGATCACTTCATAACTTTTTTAGAAATAGTGGTAATTAATAAAACTTCAATTGTCAAAATGCAAGATGGAGGCCTGTCCGCCGCCTGGTTGACAGATTGGTCCCAAAATGCAATATGCACAAATTGGGCCAAAGGGGAACCTACATATGAAATCTGAGAGAGATCCCTTTAATACTTTCTGAGAAATAGCGGTAACAACCTTTATCTGTCGAAATCCAAGATGGCTGTCTGGTGGCCATCTTGTTGACCGATCAGTCCCAAAATCCAAAATGCACAACTAAGGTCCTAGGGGAACCTACATGTGAAATTTGAGAAGAATTCCTTCAGTACTTTCTGAGAAATAGCGGTAAAAAAATTTAACTATCAAAATCCAAGATGGTTGCCTGGCAGCCATCTTGTTGACCTATCAGTCCCAAAATGCACTATGGTTAACTAAGGCCCTAGGAGAACCTACATATGAAATTTGAGAGAAATTCCTTCAAGACTTTCTGAGAAATAGTGGTAACAAGAAATGTTTATGGACGGACGAACGGACGGACCCAAATAGGGATTGGATTTCGCTTTTATGTTAACCATGCTTGTATGGAGCAATTCCTCTAAGAATATATTCTATGGGGCGCTAACGCGCCCCATATTGAAATATTCTTAGAGGAATTGCTCCATGCAAGCATGGTTAACATAAAAGCGAAATCTAATCAATATATTTACACTCACACGACTTTTTATTTATATTTATGTAATAAAATCGTCATTTGAAAGTGACGTAATTATTCAATAGAAGTCGGTCAAAAGTGGGAGGAGCTTACTCTATTGAACAGATGACTCTTCACGTAAGATAAATTTATTCATCCGCGACGACTATTAAGTTCAATATTTTAGTGTAAAATAAACATGATAAATAAAGTAAATTTCAGAGATAATTTTATTTAATAAGATCAGACCTTTAAATAGATATTCAATTTTGCTAAAAGTTAATATATAGCATAATAACGTTAAGTATTTGTACTCGGCCACATGTGTGAACTCTGTGACTGTTATTGTGCAGCGAGGCGAAGCTGACGCACGCTTACACACTGGAGTTTGCCGAAGTTGTCAAAACACCAGTGTTCAAGTAGCTCAATGTGTTTGAGATTGTCGTCTGACTTGACGATATTACATCCATGGGAGCCATGTGATTAAATAATCTACGCTTAGATCCATCGCCATCGATAGATGGAACAACTTCACTTGTGTTTGATGGATACAATGTATTTGTGGTGACGCATATAACTGTCAACACGTGGATCGGTGCATGTTTTATAATAGATCTACACACGATTAAATTCTCAAAGAACAAAGACAAGAGGATATGTTTATAACTGACCTCTGTCTGAGGGTCTCACGCCCGTCCACCCCAAAGACTCGATCGTAGGACGAACACAGACACAGAGGTAATGTTTACATTTGACATCCATCATTGCACGTCGCCCCGGTCGTTTTCCCCGTTTCTTTATACATTGGTAATTTAAAAAATGTTTGTATCATATGTAAATATAATACATATACAATGTATATATTGTTTATTCTATGAAAAACAACAATATATACATAATGTTGTGTCAAAATGTAAAAAATGCCATGTGTTTCTTTTAATAAAAGTAGCCCCTTTACGTTGCATAGAACATTTTCATACGCAAGTTCAAAGTTGAATGTTACCATGCAGTTATGGTAAACAAAATCGGCTAGTACTTGCATATAGTAAACAAGCCTAGCAAGTGTAAATATAATGCAATATACACAAAGTGGGCCATAGGGGAACCTACATATGAAATCTGAGAGAGATCCCTACTAAGGTCCTAGGGGAACCTACATGTGAAATTTGAGAAGGATTCCTTCAGTACTTTCTGAGAAATAGCGGTGAAAAAAAATTAAACTATCTAAATCCAAGATGGTTGCCTGGCGGCCATCTTGTTGACCGATCAGTCCCAAAATGCAATATGCACAACTAAGGCCCTAAGAGAACCTACATATGGAATTTGAGAGAAATCCCTTCCTGAGAAATAGTGGTAACAAGAAATGTTTATGGACGGACGAATGGACGGACAGACAATGGACCACGGACAAAAACGATTTTGAATAGCCCACCATCTGATGATGGTGGGCTAAAAACATTATATAAAAGGTTGCTCTCATAAACAAAAACATCATGTCAAGTCTTTCAGATAAATCTCAATTATATATTTCCAATAAAGTTTAATCAAGGAGTTTAAAGTATTGCACTAAAGCTTACAGTACAAAAGAACTGTTTTATTTGTGTTTATGCAATTAAATTTAATTTAAATAAATGTACTATAGAAATACAGCCTTATTTTACAATTGAATTAATTTCATTAACACTACATCTTGGACCAGTTGATTAAGGTTAGCACTCTGTGTTTGATGGGTGACAAAAATGTGACCCATCATCACCCTGGCCCAACACTGTCCACACCGACCACCAACCCCTCCCCACCCCCACCACTGACCCCTTTTCCAACACCTCCCCGCCCCCACCACTGACCCTTACCACTGATCCCCACCACTGATGCTCACCACTGACCCCCAACACTGACCCTCACCACTGACCCTCACCACTGACCCCCACCACTGACCCTCACCAGTGACCCCCACCACTGACCCTCACCACTGACGCTCACCACTGACCCTCACCACTGACCCTCACCACTGACCCTCACCACTGACCCTCACCACTGACTCCCACCACTGACCCCCACCACTGACCCCCACCACTGACCCCAACCACTGACCTTCACCACTGACCCTCACCACTGACCCTCACCACTGACCCCACCACTGACTCCCATTACTGACCCTCACCACTGACCCCCACCACTGACCCTCACCACTGACCCCTTCTTTAACTCCTCCCCACCACCAGCCCGTTCTCCAACCCCTCCCACCCCTACCACCAGCCCTTTCTCCAACCCCTCCCCAACCCTATCACTTGCCCCTTCTCCAACCCCCCCCCCACCCC
>SAYR01058191.1:1787-39920 GCA_004382745.1 Argopecten irradians irradians | reverse complement strand
CTTAAACCCCTTCTCCAACCCCATCCCCACCCTGCACCACTGACCCTTCTCCAACCCCTCCTAACCCCCACCAACTGAACCTGACCCTCACCACTGACCATCAAACTGACCCCTATTCCAACCCCTCCCCAACCCTATCATTGACCCCTTCTTATCCAACCCCTCCCCACCCCCCTAAACCTCTTCCCACTCCCATCATCGGCCCCCTCTCTGACCCATCACCAACTCTGTTCCCCTATTAACCAACTGTTCTAGCCCTTACATAGTACATTCTAAATCTCTCTTCTACCGAAAATATTTTATTACTTGTCCTGCTCCCATTATTTCTCAGAGCTACTGAATATGCCCGATACTTAGAACTCTAAAGTCCAATGCTGAGGCAGTCATATTGTTTTTGTCAGCAATATTCTGTTTCAGATATTTGTCTTCTGATCAGGAAGGTGCAGACTTACTTAGGTGAGATACATACAAACACCACAAATCCAGTCCTGTCTCATTCCTTTGATGTATCCTTGTTATCTGACAAGGTTTCACCAGTGATTTGGAGTTTAGCTCTCTTTTAGTAAAAAATGCACATTTCCTTTTGGCACTCATATCTTTACAGCAGGTAAAAAATACTATGTTACTTTTAAATGCTATGATTATGTTGCACTCCCAGGAAAACATTTAATCTCTTTGTAATATCTTGTCATAATAGTGAGAAAATGTATTTGTGGTTAGCGATCTTCATGCAATTCTGATTTATTTTTTATTTTTGTAGTCTGTTATATGTATAGTACTGATAAAGCAGTGTCTCTGAAACCTAACAGCTCTGGTGAACATGAATGCACTTTACAGACAATAAAAAATATTTCATCCCAACATTTGCCTGATTCAATTCAATGAATGATTGTCCGTACCAATCATTATCAAACTTTACACTTCATTTCCTGAATGTCAGAACACTGAAAAGTACAGCATGATGCCCATAGCTTTCTCATAGATAACACAGTCAGACCTGGGCACAAAGAAATATTTTGGGAACTTTAAAATTAAATTAAATCAACTAGTTTTATAAATGATCGTAGATTAAAGTTAGCTGAAAAACACATGACCTGACAGAACAGGTAACATTTTATACTTACTTACTACTGAAGGCACAGTATGAACACCAATATATAACCCAAATTGTATTTGTGGAGCAATAATTAATATAATTAGAATTGGCTACATTTCAAATTACTCCCTGTGTGGATTTATCTCCCCTTTGAAGATTTGTCTCCCTTGAAAGAATTTATCTCCCTTCTGAGGATTTATCTCCCCTTAAAGTCAACATCTAATGATGTTAATGTTGGAATAGATAGAAGTTCCTATTTTGTTAAGAACACATTCACAGACATAAATAAGACAATGTGACACTGAATCCTTTTCTAACAGATAATTATAACAACCATGAGGTATAAACAATAATGGAATACTTGTATATTCCTGGTAAATCAAATCAAAAGTTACAGCCGTCCTTAATTAGAACATTTGTTGTTCAATTTCAATTTGTTTATTTCCGTAAGCCTTGCGGCTTATAAGACACAAAGTACAATTTTAATACATATTGAATAATTTAAACATGTACAGGAGATTGATTGTATACAATAAAACACAAACATTAGCGCACAATTATTATACATCAGATACTATACAGTTACGGTGTATTAAGAGACTGAGAACGTTTCTGGAATGCAAGTTTTAAGAATTTTCCGAGATTATTTAAAACTTTAACATTATATTACACTGAGTAATTGAACAAGTTTGAACACACTTGGATGATAAAAATAATAAGGTTTCAGATATCTAACTTGTAGTTGGGTATAAAGAGGACATTTAAGGATGAAGTGAAACTCATCTTCTATATCATTGGTATTACAAACTGTACAGATTCTATTAGGTCGTGCTACACTTTGAAACCTACCACTTTCTATATTTAACTTATGACTACTTAATCGTATACTTTAAGTTTTACCCAGTATTTCAGTATTTTCATTTTCCGGAAAATATGCATAGGCAATCTACCTAACTTATAGTATACAAGATCGTTACAAGTGTTTTTACCGACGCCTAGAATTCTTTTACAAAAACTAACATATATACTTTTTCAACCTCAAGTGCTCTATGAAAATCCCATACTTTACATGCATAACCTAATACACTACTTACGTAAGTGTCAAATACTGAACATAATGTTTCGGTGGTAAAACAATGACAACATTAGTATTCTGATATATGACCATTGTATTTTACACATGATTTTACATTTTCATATAGAGACTTAATAATTTTTAAAAGTTTCCTTGAACTCCGTGTTTTATAAGTTTACACCAAGTTTCCCTCTATCAATAAGATCACATGCCTTTTTATAATGAAAAAACAGTACAAACGTTTCTTTTTATTAAGAGTTCTATTAATTAATGATTGAAGGACGAATATTGCATCTACTGTTGAGTGACCAGCTTTAAAACCAAATTGAGCATCAGTTATAACAGAATTTTCCTTATCCCACTTAATCAGCCTTCTGTTTAACACTGCGGTAAATAGCTTTCCCATAAAACTAACTAAAGTTATACCTCTGTAATTATTGACATTATTTATATCACCTTTTTTATGTACTGGGACAATGGAGCCACGTGACCACACTTCTGGAAAGAACCTGGATTCAAAAATTCTACTAAAGAGTTTTGATATACATGTACAAGGTATCAAAATATCTTCACAATCTAAGAATAATTCGTTTAAAATTAGATCTTCACTGCAACTTATATCTCTTTTCAGATTACGAATTGCAAAATGTATCTCCTCTTCAGTAAATGGTTCATCTAATTCATTAAATATTGTTGATACTATATCGTTATGCGACAATTCGTCACTAGTGTCATCTGTATCAATGTTACTACTAATATTACTAAAATAGTCTAAAAATTCATCCATACTAATATGTGGTTGGGATACATGATTTTTACGCTTTGAAAAATATTTATAGAATTTCTTTGGGTTATTCTTTCTGAGAAACTCTACCATATCACCTTCTTGTCGTTTGTATTGCTGCTTAAGTCTATATTCCAACTTTTTGTAAGTTTGTTTTTACTTATAAGAACCGCATGATTATCATGTGTCTTGTTAACATTAAAATTAAATAATGCACGTTTATACTCATTATATCTATTTTTAGATTCATCAGTAAACCATGGTTTGTCCTCTTTGTCACCTTTATACTGTTGCGGGTATTGATTCTTATTACTTGTATTTCTAACATTACAGTTTGGTAAAACAACATGATTTATATGACCACAAAATCATCAATTTTTTCTTGAGAATTTAACGACATATCACATATATTGAGAAGGTCATGAACTATTGGTTGAAGGTCATTGCATATTCTATCTACATTGTCTTTGTTCCATCTCACAGTTTTTGTTGTACTACCACTACATAAGACATTATTGCGGTCATCAACTATATTAGTGTTACACATATTGAAGGAAAAACACAACGGTGAGTGGTCAGACATAGTATTCACTGTATGGTAACGGGATCCGGCCCTGGTTGTTTGGTATCTACTTCAAGAATAATTGTACCCAAACAAATGATGTATTTACGATAAATTTGAAGTGGTAGATAGTTTTTGTTCTATCCTAATTCTTCATTCAACATCTTATCTTAAAGAAATGCATCCGATATCTTGAGATATGTTCATATTTTCATGCATTTTTCTCAGTTTTGCACAGAAATACCATCCAGGTTACATGTTTGAATACAAATAAGGAGGCTTTATTCTCATTTTCACATACAATTGTTGGACATATTAAAATGTTAAGCTTTCATTGTTCTTATTTTTTATAGTGATTTAGCACGTACCCCTCTCATTTGTTTGGGTACGATTATTCCGGAAGTAGATACCAAACAACCAGGGCCAGACCCCGTTGCCATACAGTGGTATTGAATTATAATCACAATCAACTAATAGATAATCAATTAGGCTCATTCCGTTGCTTATTACAAAAGGTATAATTTCCATTTTCATCACCTGTATGACGACCATTAACTATTCGCATACTTTATTTTTGTAGATTTACACCATGTAAGTAATTTTCTACCATATGTATTTACATGTTTATCCATATTACTATGAGGACAACTAGTTGAATCATTGTTATATAACATATCATCAAACAATTCATAATCAAGCCCATCATTTACAATATAATCTGGCCTAGTTCCTGTGCGAGCATTTAAGTCACCGGCTACATACACATTTCCATTTGTTTTGTAACGGCTTATTGACTCCTCTAGACTCATGAATATATCAATATCACAACTATTATAAAAGATACTATTTTCCGGAAGACAATAACAAAAACACAAAAACATTGACTTATTACCAGAGTAAATCCTTACCCAAAAATATACAATCAACAATATTTTCAACTATAGACAACATATCTCTTAAAATAGTTTTTATGCAGAAGCACAACTGCACCCCCTTTTCCAGTAGGTCTGGGGAAAACATATGTACAAAATCCATTCAACTCAACTACGTCTTTACTCGTTATCCAACATTCAGTTAGACATATGACATCATATTTATATAATATTTCTAAAAAATCTCCGTCGGTGAGTTTACTAATGAGCCCTTTACCAATGTTCCATGCCAGGACCGACAACTCACTCTCCTCCCTGTCCTACCTCTGATCCCTTACTGACTGGGAGCTCGAGGTGTCATGGGTACTAGACTCACAAGACTCAATGATCCTCTGTTCCTCAACTAGTTGTCCAGGAGTACTAGGAGGTACACGTGACTGCCCTGGCTGGGCCTGGACGAGGTTACTCTCGCCAACCCTCTGTTCCTCAACTGGTTGCCCAGGAGTACTAGGAGGCACACGTGACTGCCCTGACTGGGCCTCGACGAGGTTACCCTCGCTAACCCTCCATTCCTCAACTGGTTGCCAAGGAGTACTAGGAGGCACACGTGACTGCCCTGACTGGACCTGGACGAAGTTATCCTCGCTAACCCTCCGTTCCTCAACTGGTTGCCCAGGAGTACTAGGAGGCACATGTGACTGCCCTGACTGGGCCTGGACGAAGTTATCCTCGCTAACCCTCCGTTCCTCAACTGGTTGTCCAGGAGTACTAGGAGGTACATGTGACTGCCCTGGCTGGGCCTGGACGAGGTTACCCTCGCCAACCCTCTGTTCCTCAACTGGTTGCCCAGGAGTACTAGGAGGCACACGTGACTGCCCTGACTGGGCCTCGATGAGGTTACCCTCGCTAACCCTCCGTTCCTCAACTGGTTGCCCAGGAGTACTAGGAGGCACATGTGACTGCCCTGACTGGGCCTCGACAAGGTTACCCTCGCTAACCTCCGTTCCTCAACTGGTTGCCCAGGAGTACTAGGAGGCACACGTGACTGCCCTGACTGGGCCTCGACAAGGTTATATACCCTCGCTAACCTCCGTTCCTCAACTGGTTGCCCAGGAGTACTAGGAGGCACACGTGACTGCTCTGGCTCAGATGGATCAGATGACAAATGTGGCCGACTGGATAATGGGGCATTATTATGCACAGATGGGGAAGAGGGAACACGTGATCGTTTTTTAACAATTCTACCATTGTTAACATTAGATGATAGAACAACTTCACTAAAAGATCTACTAACTGTCTCTTGACCATCATACAGTTGATTATAGACGTAAAGTTTGTCTCTCACAAGTTTGGCTTGGTGGCCTGCTCTTTTGTGTACTGTTATAGGCCTGTTATAGTCAGGTCTAGGAAAGTTCAATATGTTAGCCAAATAAATGGAAATAATGTTTATATAGTTAATAGGGTAAATCTGTTGCCCTGGAAACCTAATGACCTTGGTGATGACCTCGTGAGACAGTAATGATCAATTTACAACCAATGTTAGGATGGGATCAAAATCATATTACCAAACCTCTTTAAGAAAGCCATTTCCTTCATTGCCCAATTAAATGTATTCCAATTATACCATATTTTATATAAATAAATATTGTAGAGATGATACCTTGGGAGCTAAGTTTACCCATTATTATAATTGCTGTCATTGGTCTGTCTTTATGTATAGAGAACTATCAAATATAGGTCAAAACTCAATTGACAATTATTTCAGATTTTTTGAAGGAAAAAACCACATGGAATATTGTTTTCCAGAAATCCTTAAACCTGCATACAAACAAAAGCCAGCTCCTTTTTCAAAATGGTTCTATCAATCTCATTGTTAATTTTTAACCTTTAAATGATTAATGCATTTGATTGCTTTTAACACAACATGTGTTCCTGACCTTGCAGTGACCTTGAGGAGGCATATAGAAAGCATTGTCAGCTTTCAGATAAACATCACAAATCAATGCTGTGTTGAAGCTAAGCTCAATATATTTCATGTAATAGTTTTTCCTCTTGCTTTCTCACTAATGACAGAATTAAAGATTTAATAAAATATATTGTGCATGGCTGGCTTCAGTGAACAATTCCAATCCGGATTATAACACGTGGATTTCTGGACGACAACAGTCCCCTGGGGTGTGGAGGTCATGTGATAGTAGTCCTCTGGGGTGTAGATATCATGTAATAGCAGTCCCCTTGGGTGTAGAGTTCGTGTGATAGTGGTCCCCTGGGGTGTGGTGGTCATGTGATAGTAGTCCCCTGAGGTGTAGATGTCATGTAATAGCAGTCCCCTGGGGTGTGGAGTTCATGTGATAGTAGTCCCCTGGGGTGTAGATGTCATGTAATAGCAGTCCCCTGGGGTGTAGAGTTCATGTGATAGTAGTCCCCTGGGGTGTAGATGTCATGTGATAGTAGTCCCCTGAGGTGTAGATGTCATGTAATAGCAGTCCCCTGGGGTGTAGAGTTCATGTGATAGTAGTCCCCTGGGGTGTAGATGTCATGTGATAGTAGTCCCCTGGGGTGTAGAGGTCATGTGATAGTAGTCCCCTGGGGTGTAGAGGTCATGTGATAGTAGTCCCCTGGAGTGTAGAGGTCATGTGATAGTAGTCCCCTGGGGTGTAGAGGTCATGTGATAGTAGTCCCCTGGGGTGTAGAGGTCATGTGATAGTAGTCCTCTGAGGTATAGAGGTCATGTGATAGCGTCCCCTTGGCTGTGGAGGTCATGTGAGAGCAAGCCCCTGGGGAGTAGATATCATGTGGTAGCAGTCCCCTGGGATGCAAAGGTCATGTGATAGCAGTCCCCTGGGGTGTAGAGGCCATGTGATAGCAGTCCCCTGGGACGTAGAGGTTATATGATAGCACTCCCCTTGGATATAAAGGTCATGTGATAGCAGTCCCCTGGGGCGTAGATGTCATGTAGTAGCAGTCCCCTGGGACATAAAGGTCATGTGATAGCAGTCTCCTTGGGTGTGGAGGCCATGTGATAGCAGTGCCCTTGGATGTAGAGGTCATGTGATAGCAGTCCCCTGGGGCGTAGATGTCATGTAGTAGCAGTCCCCTGGGACATAAAGGTCATGTGATAGCAGTCCCCTAGGGTGTAGAGGTCATGTGATAGCAGTCCCCTAGGGTGTAGAGGTCATGTGATAGCAGTCCCCTGGGGTGTAAAGGTCATGTGATAACAGTCCCCTGGGATGTAGTGGTTATGTGATAGCAGACCCCTGGGATGAAGAGGTCATGTGATATCAGTCCCCTAGGGTGAAGAGGTCATGTGATAGCAGTCCCCTGGGGCGTAGAGTTCATGTGATAGCAGTCCCGTAGAATGTACAGGTTATGTGATAGCAGTCCCCTGGGATGAAGAGGTCATTTGATAACAGTCCCCTGGGTTGTTGAGGTCATGTGAAAGCAGTCCCCTGGGGCATAGAGGTCATGTGATAGCAGTCCCCTGGGATGTAGAGGCTATGTGATAGCAGTCCCCTGGGATGTAGAGGCTATGTGATAGCAGTCCCCTGGGATAGGAGGTCATTTGATAACAGTCCGATGGGGTGTGGAGGTCATGTGATAGCAGTCCTCTGGGATGAATAGGTCATGTGATAGCAGTCCCCTGGGATGTAGAGGTCATGTGATATCAGTCCCCTGGGATGTAAAAGTCATGTGATAGCAGTCCCCTGGGATGTAGAAGTTATGTGATAGCAGTCCTCTGGGATGTAGAAGTCATGTGAAGCTGTCCCCTGGGGTTTAGAGGTCATGTGATAGCAGTCCCAAGGGGTGTAGAGGTCATGTGATAGCAGTCCCCTGGGGTGTGGAGGTCATGTGATAGCAGTCCTCTGGGATGTAGAGGTCATGTGATAGCAGCCCCCTGGGATGTAGAGATCATGTGATATCAGTCCCCTGGGGTGTGGAGGTCATGTGAAAACAGTCACCTGGGATGTAGAGGTTATGTGATAGCAGTCCCCTTGGGTGTAGAGGTCATGTGATAGCAGTCACCTGGGGCGTAGATGATATGTGATAGCAGTAACCTAGGGTGTGGAGGTCATGTGAAAGCAGTCCCCTAGGGTGTTGAGATCATGTGATAGCAGTCCCCTAGGGTGTAGAGATCATGTGATAGCAGTCCCCTGGGGTGTAGAGATAATGTAAAAGCAGTCCCCTGGGGTGTAGAGGTCATATGATAACAGTCCCTTAGGATGTGGAGGTCATGTGATAGCAGTCCCCTGGGATGTAGAGGTCATGTGATAGCAGTCCCCTGGGGTGTGGGGGTCATGTGATAGCAGTCCTCTGGGATGTAGAGGTCATGTGATAGCAGTACCCTGGGGTGTAGAGGTCATGTGATAGCAGTCCCCTAGGATGTAGAGGTCATGTGATAGCAGTCCCTTAGGGTGTAGAGGTCATGTGATAGCAGTCCCCTATGGTGTAGAGGTCATGTGATAGCAGTCCCCTGGGGTGTAGAGGTCATATGATAGCAGTCCCCTGGGGTGTGGAGGTCATGTGATAGAAGTCCCCTAGGGTGTAGGGGTAATGTGATAGCAGTCTCTGGGGATGTAGAGGTTATGTGATAGCTGTTTCCTGGGATGTAGAGGTCATGTGAAGCAGTCCCCTGGGGCTTAGAGGTCATGTCAAACAGTCCCCTGAGGCGTAGAGGTCATGTGTAGCAGTGCCCTGAGGCGTAGAGGTCACGTGAAGCAGTCCCTTTGGGCTTAGAGATCATGTAAGCAGTCTCCTGGGGTGTAGAGGTCATACGATAGCAGTCCCCTGGGGTGTAGAGGTCATGTGATAGCAGTCCCCTGGGGTGTGGAGGTCATGTGATAGCAGTCCCTGGGGATGTAGAGGTTATGTGATAGCAGTCCCCTGGGATATAGAGGTCATGTGAAGCAGTCCCCTGGGGCTTAGAGGTCATGTAAAACAGTCCGCTGGGGCGTAGAGGTCATGTGTAGCAGTGCCCTGGGGCGTAGAGGTCATGTGACCACATATATCCAAAGAGTGTGTCAAGGATATACTAAAAGGCTACAGGACGATGTATAGGTGTCAAGAGAACAAGTCACAGAAAGACACATTGAAGGACAGGAAATATTACATACTGATTGAGACAATTTTGAGTCATAGAAATATGGACTTCAAGGACAAAAGGACATTACAAACTCATCATTATCATGTCAGGATTACGAACTCATCAATACCATGTCAGGATTACAAACTCATCATTACCATGTCAAGATTACGAACTCATCAATACCATGTCAGGATTACAAACTCATCAATACCATGTCAGGATTACAAACTCATCATTACCATGTCAGGATTACAAACTCATCATTATTATGTCAGGATTACAAACTCATCATTACCATGTCAGGATTACGAACTCATCAATACCATGTCAGGATTACCAATACTCATCTATATACGCATGTTCAGGATTACAAACTCAATCAATACCATGTCAGGATTACAAACAAATCATGCATTACCATGTCAGGATTACAAACTCATTCATTACCATGTCAGGATTACAAAACTCATCGGATTACCATGTCAGGATTACAAACTCATCATTACCATGTCAGGATTACAAACTCATCATTACCATGTCAGGATTACAAAACTCATCATTTACCCATGTCAGGATTACAAACTCATCATTACCCATGTCAGGATTACTAACTCATCATTACCTATGTCAGGATTACAACTCATTCAAATTTACTCCATGTCAGGATTACAAACTCATCATTACCATGTCAGGATTACAAAACTCATCATTACCATGTCAGGATTACAAACTCATCATTTACCATGTCAGGATTATAAACTCATCATATACCATGTTAGGATTACAAACTCATCATTACCATGTCTATAACATAAACTCATCAATTACCATGTCAGGATTACCAAACTCATCATTACCATGTCAGGATTACCAAACTCATCATTACCATGTCAGGATTACAAACTCATCATTACCATGTCAGGATTACAAATCTCATCATTACATGTTCAGGATTACAAACTCATCATTACCATGTCAGAGATTACAAACTCATCATTACCATGTCAGGATTACAAACTCATCATTACCATGTCAGGATTACAAACTCATCATTACCATGTCAGGATTACAAACTCATCATTACCATGTCAGGATTACAAACTCATCATTACCATGTCAGGATTACAAACTCATCATTACCATGTCAGGATTACAAACTCATCAATTACCATGTCAGGATTACAAACTCATCATTACCATGTCAGGATTACAAACCCATCATTACCATGTCAGGATTACAAACTATCATTACCATGTCAGGATTACAAACTCATCATTACCATGTCAGGATTACAAACTCATCATTACCATGTCAGGATTACAAACTCATCATTACCATGTCAGGATTACAAACTCATCATTACCATGTCAGGATTACTAACTCATCATTACCATGTCAGGATTACAAACTCATCATTACCATGTCAGGATTACAAACTCATCATTACCCATGTCAGGATTACAAACTCATCATTACCATGTCAGGATTACAAACTCATCATACCATGTCAGGATTACAAACTCATCATTACCATGTCAGGATTACAAACTCATCATTACCATGTCAGGATTACAAACTCATCAATACCATGTCAGGATTACAAACCCATCATTACCATGTCAGGATTACAAACTCATCATTACCATGTCAGGATTACAAACTCATCATTACCATGTCAGGATTACAAACTCATCATTACCATGTCAGGATTACAAACTCATCATTACCATGTCAGGATTACAAACTCATCATTACCATGTCAGGATTACAAACTCATCATTACCATGTCAGGATTACAAACTCATCATTACCATGTCAGGATTACAAACTCATCATTACCATGTCAGGATTACAAACTCATCATTACCATGTCAGGATTACAAACTCATCATTACCATGTCAGGATTACAAACTCATCATTACCATGTCAGGATTCATTATCTAACTCATCATTACCATGTCAGGATTACAAACTCATCATTACCATGTCAGGATTACAAACTCATCAATACCATGTCAGGATTACAAAACTCATCAATACCATGTCAGGATTACAAACCCATCATTACCATGTCAGGATTACAAACTCATCATTACCATGTCAGGATTACAAACTAAATCATTACCATGTCAGGATTACAAACTCATCATTACCATGTCAGGATTACAAACTCATCATTACCATGGCAGGATTACAAACTCATCATTACCATGTCAGGATTACAAACTCATCATTACCATGTCAGGATTACAAACTCATCAATACCATGTCAGGATTACAAACTCATCAATACCATGTCAGGATTACAAACCCATCATTACCATGTCAGGATTACAAACTCATCATTACCATGTCAGGATTACAAACTCATCATTACCATGCCATGTTTATACATAGACATGTCACATGACAACACCACAATGAGAGCAGCATATATTGACATAACTCCACAGATAAACTTTAACGCTTGTTTATGATCCACCAAGTCAGTTTAGTGTCTTTGTTACCATGGTAACACATCAACTCAAGTCATTACCACAGACCTAAGCTGTAGGAGAGGTGTTAATTTTGCTGCTAGACTATTGTTAAATGGCAGGTATAGTAATAATGTCCTGTATATGATCAGACCGTGAAATAGATCACGCTGTAGTTGTGTCACATTTCACAAACAACTCTAACTGCTGTTGTCATGACAACAAAAAATATGGACTTTCAATGTTATCCAAACCTGATTTATTATGTATCAGCTATGTATATATTGTTGGTGAGTAAAATAACCATGACTGAACTATGAAATAAATGTAGTGGGGACAGATAATGCAGAATGGGGGTTTGAACCTATAGAAACCTAAGGAATGAGACAAATGCATATGCATTCATGGGATGAGGATAAAATGTAGCGGTCAGACCGGGATTCGAACCCGGGACCCTCTGCACACTAGCCGAGTGCTCTACTGACTGAGCTACCTGGTCACAGATGATTGACCCAGTCCAATCCCGCTACAGATATATACTCCCCCCCCCCTTCCTCCGTCTTACATAAAATGTTCACTGACCAGTCAATATGTCCTATATCCATTAATCAATGACCACTATCCAAGCGTGATCAGTGGTCCAGTATGAGTCCAAGGGTCAGCGTTACTTTCAGCAAAACTCTTTTTGTAGAATTAGTTTCAGTTTTGAATAGGTGTACTGTATTATGAGCGGAGATACATGGTGTTTTGTTTACTAAATGTTTACTAAACTTGATTACCTAATAGATTGAATATAGTATGCTCTGTTGGGCATAAAACAATGAAGTACACCATGTGATAACATTTCACCCAAACCAGTGTTCTGATAGTGTAGGATACTACAAAATGAAGTTGAGTAGTTGCAAACCTAGTGCGACCCTGATGATGCTTTTATGCCACCGAAGGGTACAAGTGGCTTGATCTTGACATGTTAATCAAAACACTTACAGAGTTTTAGGATGTGAAAATCTTAAAAAAAAACCAAGCTGTTAGTCGAAGTCATCTGTACATGGTGATAAGCACACTTCAATCTTCTATCAAGATATTGACATTATGAAGGTAATTGTTCTCCTACTAGACATGCATGACTGCACAATGTATAGTGAGACTTGTATAGATATTGTGACTTGGGGCTATCAATAGACCTGGTACAGTATTGATACCTGGCGTCTGGTTCATCAATGTGTCGTCGGTGTTATTGGTTTGTGATGCCGTAACAAACCAAAGCTGATAATTGATGCGGCCGATTTAGAAGCAATAAAGAGTGAATCTGGAATCATGGATTGGGAGGGCGGGGGTTCAATCAGTAATTGATTCATATTAGGCCATGAAGCAATTATTTCTATGAAAGATAGGTAGTATAATTATCATATCCAACACTAACACCCAACTTATATACAGTACAACCCCTTTAACTCAAACTGAAGGGGACCTGGTCATGGTTCCAGGAATACGGGGTATTCAAGTCATCCGAGGTTGGTTATCGATACTCAGAAAAGATCATGATCTTTGACAAACCTTGTGTGTCACTAACATTTAAATTATTGTTTTCCAGCATTTATAATATTTATGAAAACCCGCGACCCCGGACTTACTGGTCCGTCGCTCTACCAACTGAGCTAAAGGGAAATTCTCCCTAGCCTGAAGCTAGAAGGCGACCGTATCACTATGTACAATTTAAAACCTGCTACACAATTTTATGAAAATTTTAGTCAACTGTTGGCGTAGAATTCAACGAAAGATGGCACTCCCCCACCACCCATCTGAAAATTTAAAAATATTTATTCACAGTTGTGTGAGATGACATTTTAATTAAAATCCTGAATGACCAGACTCGGTCTTCATTTAACCTGGACAATAGCAAACATTAACATTGTCGTCTATGGGAAGTCATTTGGTTCTACGGTCTCTGTAATGACCAAGGGTCAAATTGTGTGTTGAAATTTGCTGTGTCAGACCCCAAGAAAGTGGTGAGATTATCGTTACACAGAATTGTTCACCAAGAGATCGTAGCTGTATGCTTCCTCTGTCCCATCCAATGTTAACATAATCAAGGATTTCTATTCCAATCTAGATGCTTATTAATTTTTCATTCTCATATCATACTCATGATGGAAAATTTAACATCAACTCCTAGCTAGCTGCTGCAAAACTGGAAGGCTAGAAGGATTTATAATAAAGTTTCCCTTTATGGTAATACAGTGAAATATCACTTCACACAGATGACTTTCAACAAATGGATTTTCTGAACAGCTGCAGAAATCTAAAACAATTTGACAAGAATGAAATTTCATTATGAATTCCATAATTCATGTGTTACAAACACTGCAGGTGATCGAGTCTGACTGATGGCTGATATTAATCAGTGTAGTTTGGCACCTGGTAGCTAGGATAGCTATAGCACTTAATATAGCTATAGCACTTAGGATAGCTATAGCACTTAGAATAGTAGTATTGTTACTGTAGTTACATTACCATGGTCAGTATATAGCATAGGACAATAATTACACATGTTACATATATATTCTATGATCTTTTATCATAATTCATGACGTCATTTGCTAAGAGACAAGATATAAACATTCAATGAAGTAGAATACAAATAATACAATGTTGGATTAAATAAAAGACAAAACATGAAAATATAAAAATATTTCCGGTGCTCGGTAACATTATAGTTGAATGTTGACTTGATGATACTTTTTTTTCGGAAGCAGTATTATATATGTAGATGTAGCTCATTCGGTTAATGGCTCTGTCTTTTGCTCAGCACATGGCGTGTTCGAATCCTACCGAGCTCCGGAAATATTTTTATATTTTCATGCTTTGTCTTTTATTTAATCCAAAATTGTATTATTTGTATTCTTCCTCATCGAATGTTTATATCTTGTCTCTTAGCAAATGACGTCATGAATTATGACATCATATTACGTCTTCAATAAATAGTCTGAAGAGCTCCCTTGAATGGGGCGAAAGCGCTCACTAGTCAGTCGTTATTGTTTTTATTTCTTATAGATTTCGTCCGTAAGGATTTTTCTTTAAGTTTATCATATATATATATATATATATATATATATATATATATATACTATAGTAACCATAGTTACATGTAGCTATTCCATGTTACTGTAGTTACCTTACATATATATATATGTATATATATACTTTAGTTACCATAATTACATGTAGCTATTCCATGTTACCATAGTTACCGTACATATATATATACTTTAGTTACCATAGTTACATGTAGCTATTCCATGTTGTTACCGTACATATATATATATATACTATAGTTACCATAGTAACATGTAGCTATTCCATGTTACCGTACATATATATATATATGTACTATAGTTACCATAGTTACTTGAAAGCCCCCTTCACATGGCAGTGGCATTAACATCATAAGCATAGACCAAATGGTTATACAAAACATTGTTAATCTAGTTGCATACAAACCTGTCATATCTGTGACCTTTGTTTGACCAATGACCTCTGATGTCATTGCAGTGACCCTTGACAAATTAGTCCATGACACTACATGTTGTTTTATGACCATTGTGTTGATAATTTCCTCCATGCAGGTCACAATGAAACATTCATATGAACGTCGTCAAACATCACATCCTAAAAATACAAATGGAGAACTCTCCATAATTGGATGGGAAATTGCTACAGACATGACAGCTCGTCATGATTGTCGTTTTAATGACAACATTACATAACATCCTTCCTCAACAACATTTTAGAATTTCCCTCCAAATTCAGGTTCTAGTAGAATAAAGGAACATCATCTTAATATAATCAGTTATACTAAGTAAGAAGACATTAACTCTCTGATCATTATCAATTCCAAATAAAATCTGAACTGTGTATGATATTTTGTTATAAGAAACTGTGATGAAAGTAATTCTTTCGCATATCATACACATAACTTTGACCTTTGACCCTTCAACTTTGATCCTAAAAAAAATAATTTCAGATATCTGAGGCAACTAATAGCTGGAACTGATGATCCAAGAAGGACTTTCTGATCTAATACATTGAGAATTACAACTCGTAGATCATCTTATTTTTGATAAAATTGGAATGAAAAAGCTTGCTATAGAAGGAATTCAGTGCAAGTTTTAAAAATACGTAAAATGTCTTGATTAAATTTATAAAGAAAAGATAATGATGAAATTTGATTATCTTTCTAAAATAAATAAAGAAATAAATGCCATTACAATATATGATACCTGCATACTTAGTATTTAACCCCTTAAACCTTAATTGAAGGTCAAGGTCATTCACCTAAACAAATATGGAATAATGAATCCCTATATCAGCATATAACAGGGGCCCTATATCAGTATGTAACAGGGGCTCTATATCAGCAAGTAACAGGGGCTCTATATCAGCATGTAACAGGAGCCCTATATCAGTATGTAACAGGGGCTCTATATCAGCATGTAACAGAGGCCCTATATCAGCATGTAACAGGGGCCCTATATCAGTATGTAATAGGGGCTCTATATCAGTATGTAACAGGGGCCCTATATCAGTATGTAACAAGGGTCCAACATCAGCATATAAAAGGGGGTCTATATCAGCTTGTAAAAGGGGCTCTATATCAGCATGTAACAGGGGCTCTATATAAGCATGTAACATGGGCCCTATATCTGCATGTAACAGGGGCTATGTATCAGCATGTAACAGGGGCTCTATATCAGCATGTAACAAGGGTCCTATATCAGCATGTAACAGGGGCCCTATAACAGCATGTAACAGGAGCTCTGTATCAGCATGTACCTGGGGCTCCATATCAGCATGTAACAGGGGTCCTATATCAGCATGTAACAGGGGCCCTATATCAGCATGTAACATGGGCTCTATATCAGCATGTAACAGGGGTCCTATATCAGCATGTAACAGGGGGTCTATATCAGCATGTAACAGGGGTCCTATATCAGCATGTAACAGGGGCTCTATATCAGCATGTAACAGGGGCTCTGTATCAGCATGTAACAGGGGCCCAATATCAGTATATAACAGGGGTCCTATATCAGCATGTAAGAGGGGCTCTATATCAGTATGTAAGAGGGGCTCTATATCAGCATGTAAGAGGGGCTCTGTATCAGCATGTAACAGGGGCCCTATATCAGTATGTAACAGTGGTCCTATATCAGCATGTAACAGGGGCTCTATATCAGCATGTAACAGGGGCCCTATATCAGCATGTAACAGGGGCCCTATATCAGCATGTAACAGGGGCCCTATATCAGAATATAAAAGGGGGTCTATATCAGCTTGTAAAAGGGGCTCTATATCAGCATGTAACAGGGGCTCTATATCAGCATGTAACAGGGGTCCTATATCAGCATGTAACAGGGGCCCTATACCAGCATGTAACAGGGGCTCTGTATCAGCATGTACCTGGGGCTCCATATAAGCATGTAACAGGGGTCCTATATCAGTATGTAACAGTGGTCCTATATCAGCATGTAACAGTGGTCCTATATCAGCATGTAACAGGGGCTCTATATCAGCATGTAACAGGGGCCCTATATCAGAATGTAACAGGGGCCCTATATCAGCTTGAAACAGGGGCTCTATATCAGCATGTAACAGGGGGTCTATATCAGCATGTAACAGGGGCTCTATATCAGCATGTAACAAGGGCTCTATATCAGTATGTAAAGGGACCATATATCAGTATGTAACAGGGGCCCTAAATCAGCATGTTACAGGGGCTCTATATCAGTATGTAACAGGGGCTCTATATCAGCATGTAACAGGGGCTCTATATCAGTATGTAACAGGGGCTCTATATCAGCATGTAACCGGGGCCCTATATCAGTATGTAACAGGGGTCATGTATCAGTATGTAACAGGGGCTCTTTATCAGCATGTAACAGGGGCCCTATATCAGCATGTAACAGGGGCCCTATATCAGCATGTAGCAGAGTCTCTATATCAGTATGTAACAGGGGCTCTATATCAGTAAGTAACAGTGGCCCTATATCAGCATGTAACAGGGGCCATATATCACTATGTAACAGGAGTCCTATATCAGCATGTAACAGGGGCTCTATATCAGTATGTAACAGGGACCATATATCACTATGTAACAGGGGCCCTATATCAGTATGTAACGGGGACCATATATCGGCATTTAACACGGGCTCTATATCAGTAAGTAACAGGGGCTCTATATCAGCATGTAAAAGGGGCTTTATATCAGCATGTAACAGGGGCTCTATATCAGTATGTAACGAGGACCATATATCAGCATGTAACAGGGGCTCTATATCACCATGTAACAGGGGCCCTATATCAGTATGTAACAGGGGCCCTATATCAGTATGAAACAAGGGCCCTATATCAGTAGGTAACAGGGGCCCTATATCAGTATGTAACAGGGGCTCTATATCAGTAGGTAACAGGGGCTCTATATCAGTATGTAACAGGGACTCTATATCAGCATGTAACAGGGGCTCTATATCAGTATGTTACAGGGTCTCTATATCAGCATGTAACAGGGGCTCTATATCAGCATGTAACAGGGGCTCTATATCAGTATGTAACAGGGGCCCTATATCAGTATGTAACAGGGACCATATATCAGCATGTAACAGGGGCTCTTTATATCAGCATGTAACAGGGGCTCTATATCAGCATGTAACAGGGGCTCTATATCAGTAGGTAACAGGGGCCCTATATCAGTAGGTAACGGGGGCCCTATATCAGCATGTAACAAGGGCCCTGTACCAGCATGTAACAGGGGCTCTGTATCAGCATGTAACAGGGGCTCCATATCAGTAGGTAACAGGGGCTCTATATCAGTATGTAACAGGGGCTCTATATCAGCATGTAACAGGGGCTCTATATCAGTATGTAACAGGGACTCTATATCAGCATGTAACAGGGGCCCTATATCAGTATGTAACAGGGGCCCTATATCAGTATGTAACAGGGGCCCTATATCAGTAGGTAACAGGGGCTCTATATCAGTATGTAACAGGGACTCTATATCAGTATGTAACAGGGGCTCTATATCAGTATGTAACAGTGGTCCTATATCAGCATGTAACAGGGGCTCTATATCAGCATGTAACAGGGGCCCTATATCAGAATGTAACAGGGGCCCTATATCAGCTTGAAACAGGGGCTCTATATCAGCATGTAACAGGGGCCCTATATCAGCATGTAACAGGGGCCCTATATCAGCATGTAACAGGGGCCCTATATCAGCATGTAACAGGGGCCCTATATCAGCATGTAGCAGGGGCTCTATATCAGTATGTAACAGGGGCTCTATATCAGCATGTAACAGGGGCCCTATATCAGCATGTAACAGGGGTCCTTTATCAGCATGTAACAGGGGCTCTATATCAGCATGTAACAGGGGCCCTATATCAGCATGTAACAGGGGCCCTAAATCAGCATGTAACAGGGGCCCTATATCAGTATGTAACAGGTGCTCTATATCAGTAAGTAATAGGGGCCCTATATCAGCATGTAACAGGGGCCCTCTATCACTATGTAACAGGGGCCCTATATCAGCATGTAACAGGGGCTCTATATCAGTATGTAACAGGAACCATATATCACTATGTAACAGGGGTCCTATATCAGTATGTAACGGGGACCATATATCGGCATGTAACAGGGGCTCTATATCAGTATGTAACAGGGGCTCTATATCAGCATGTAAAAGGGGCTCTATATCTGCATGTAATAGGGGCTCTAAATCAGTATGTAACGAGGACCATATATCAGCATGTAACAGGGGCTCTATATCAGCATGTAACAGGGGCCCTATATCAGTATGTAACAGGGGCCCTATATCGGTATGTCACAGGGGCCCTATATCAGTAGGTAATAGGGGCCCTATATCAGTATGCAACAGGGGCTCTATATCAGCATGTAACAGGGGCTCTATATCAGCATGTAATAGGGACCATATATCAGCATGTAACAGGGGCTCTATATCAGTATGTAACAGGGGCCCTATATCAGTATGTAACAGGGACCATATATCAGTATGTAGCAGGGGCCCTATATCAGCATGTAGCAGGGGCTCTATATCAGTATGTAACAGGGGCTCTATATCAGCATGTAACAGGGGCCCTATATCAGCATGTAACAGGGGTTCTATATCAGCATGTAACAGGGGCTCTATATCAGCATGTAACAGGAGCCCTATATCAGTATGTAACAGGTGCTCTATATCAGTAAGTAAAAGGGGTCCTATATCAGCATGTAACAGGGGCCCTATATCACTATGTAACAGGGGCCCTATATCAGTATGTAACGGGGACCATATATCGGCATGTAACAGGAACTCTATATCAGTATGTAACAGGGGCGCTATATCAGCATGTAACAGGGGCTCTATATCAGTATGTAACAGGGGCCCTATATCAGTATGTAACAGGGACTCTATATCAGCATGTAACAGGGGCCCTATATCAGTATGTAACAGGGGCCCTATATCAGTATGTAACAGGGGCCCTATATCAGTATGTAACAGGGGCCCTATATCAGTATGTAACAGGGGCCCTATATCAGTATGTAACAGGGGCCCTATATCAGTATGTAACAGGGGCCCTATATCAGTATGTAACAGGGGCCCTATATCAGTATGTAACAGGGGCCCTATATCAGTATGTAACAGGGGCCCTATATCAGTATGTAACAGGGGCCCTATATCAGTATGTAACAGGGGCCCTATATCAGTATGTAACAGGGGCCCTATATCAGTATGTAACAGGGGCCCTATATCAGTATGTAACAGGGGCCCTATATCAGCATGTAACAGGGGCCCTATATCAGTATGTAACAGGGGCCCTATATCAGTATGTAACAGGGGCCCTATATCAGCATGTAACAGGGGCCCTATATCAGTATGTAACAGGGGCCCTATATCAGTATGTAACAGGGGCCCTATATCAGTATGTAACAGGGGCCCTATATCAGCATGTAACAGGGGCCCTATATCAGTATGTAACAGGGGCCCTATATCAGTATGTAACAGGGGCCCTATATCAGTATGTAACAGGGGCTCTATATCAGCATGTAACAGGGGCTCTATATCAGTATGTAACAGGGGCTCTATATCAGTAGGTAACAGGGGCTCTATATCAGTATGTAACATGGACTCTATATCAGTATGTAACAGGGGCTCTATATCAGTATGTAACAGGGGCTCTATATCAGTATGTAACAGGGGCTCTATATCAGCATGTAACAGGGGCTCTATATCAGCTTGTAACAGGGGCTCTATATCAGCATGTAACAGGGGCCCTATGTCAGTATGTAACAGGGGCCCTATATCAGTATGTAACAGGGGCCCTATATAAGCATGTAACAGGGGTCCTTTATCAGTATGTAACAGGGGCTCTATATCAGCATGTAACAGGGGTCCTGTATCAGCATGTAACAGTGGCCCTATATCAGCATGTAACAGGGGTGCTATATCAGCATGTAACAGGGGCCCTATATCAGTATGTAACAGGGGCCCTATATCAGTATGTAACAGGGGCTCTATATCAGCATGTAACAGGGGCCCTATATCAGTATGTAACAGGGGCCCTATATCAGTATGTAACAGGGGCCCTATATCAGTATGTAACAGGGGCCCTATATCAGTATGTAACAGGGGCCCTATATCAGTATGTAACAGGGGCCCTATATCAGTATGTAACAGGGGCCCTATATCAGTATGTAACAGGGGCCCTATATCAGTATGTAACAGGGGCCCTATATCAGTATGTAACAGGGGCCCTATATCAGTATGTAACAGGGGCCCTATATCAGTATGTAACAGGGGCCCTATATCAGTATGTAACAGGGGCCCTATATCAGTATGTAACAGGGGCTCTATATCAGTATGTAACAGGGGCCCTATATCAGTATGTAACAGGGGCCCTATATCAGTATGTAACAGGGGCCCTATATCAGTATGTAACAGGGGCCCTATATCAGTATGTAACAGGGGCCCTATATCAGTATGTAACAGGGGCCCTATATCAGTATGTAACAGGGGCCCTATATCAGTATGTAACAGGGGCCCTATATCAGTATGTAACAGGGGCCCTATATCAGTATGTAACAGGGGCCCTATATCAGTATGTAACAGGGGCCCTATATCAGTATGTAACAGGGGCCCTATATCAGTATGTAACAGGGGCCCTATATCAGTATGTAACAGGGGCCCTATATCAGTATGTAACAGGGGCCCTATATCAGTATGTAACAGGGGCCCTATATCAGTATGTAACAGGGTCCCTATATCCGTATGTAACACGGGCCCTATATCAGTATGTAACAGGGGCCCTATATCAGCATGTCACAAGGGCCCTGTACCAGCATGTAACAGGGGCTCTGTATCAGCATGTAACAGGGGCTCCATATCAGTAGGTAACAGGGGCCCTATATCAGTATGTAACAGGGGCCCTATATCAGTATGTAACAGGGGCTCTATATCAGTATGTAACAGGGGCCCTATATCAGTATGTAACAGGGGCTCTATATCAGTATGTAACAGGGGCCCTATATCAGTATGTAACAGGGGCCCTATATCAGTATGTAACAGGGGCCCTATATCAGTATGTAACAGGGGCCCTATATCAGTATGTAACAGGGGCCCTATATCAGTATGTAACAGGGGCCCTATATCAGTATGTAACAGGGGCCCTATATCAGTATGTAACAGGGGCCCTATATCAGTATGTAACAGGGGCCCTATATCAGTATGTAACAGGGGCCCTATATCAGTATGTAACAGGGGCCCTATATCAGTATGTAACAGGGGCCCTATATCAGTATGTAACAGGGGCCCTATATCAGTATGTAACAGGGGCCCTATATCAGTATGTAACAGGGGCCCTATATCAGTATGTAACAGGGGCCCTATATCAGTATGTAACAGGGGCCCTATATCAGTATGTAACAGGGGCCCTATATCAGTATGTAACAGGGGCCCTATATCAGTATGTAACAGGGGCCCTATATCAGTATGTAACAGGGGCCCTATATCAGTATGTAACAGGGGCCCTATATCAGTATGTAACAGGGGCCCTATATCAGTATGTAACAGGGGCCCTATATCAGTATGTAACAGGGGCCCTATATCAGTATGTAACAGGGGCCCTATATCAGTATGTAACAGGGGCCCTATATCAGTATGTAACAGGGGCCCTATATCAGCATGTAACAGGGGCCCTATATCAGTATGTAACAGGGGCCCTATATCAGTATGTAACAGGGGCCCTATATCAGTATGTAACAGGGGCCCTATATCAGTATGTAACAGGGGCTCTATATCAGCATGTAACAGGGGCCCTATATCAGTATGTAACAGGGGCCATATATCAGTATGTAACAGGGGCCCTATATCAGTATGTAACAGGGGCCCTATATCAGTATGTAACAGGGACTCTATATCAGTATGTAACAGGGGCCCTATATCAGCATGTAACAGGGGCCCTATATCAGTAGGTAACAGGGGCCCTATATCAGCATGTAACAAGGGCCCTGTACCAGCGTGTAACAGGGGCTCTATATCAGCATGTAACAGGGGCTCTATATCAATAGGTAACGGGGGCCCTATATCAGCATGTAACAAGGGCCCTGTACCAGCATGTAACAGGGGCTCCGTATCAGCATGTAACAGGGGCTCCATATCAGTAGGTAACAGGGGCCCTATATCAGTATGTAACAGGGGCTCTATATCAGCATGTAACAGGGGCTATATATCAGTATGTAACAGGGACTCTATATCAGCATGTAACAGGGGCCCTATATCAGTATGTAACAGGGGCCCTATATCAGTATGTAACAGGGGCCCTATATCAGTATGTAACAGGGGCCCTATATCAGTATGTAACAGGGGCCCTATATCAGTATGTAACAGGGGCCCTATATCAGTATGTAACAGGGGCCCTATATCAGTATGTAACAGGGGCCCTATATCAGTATGTAACAGGGGCCCTATATCAGTATGTAACAGGGGCCCTATATCAGTATGTAACAGGGGCCCTATATCAGTATGTAACAGGGGCCCTATATCAGTATGTAACAGGGGCCCTATATCAGTATGTAACAGGGGCCCTATATCAGTATGTAACAGGGGCCCTATATCAGTATGTAACAGGGGCCCTATATCAGTATGTAACAGGGGCCCTATATCAGTATGTAACAGGGGCCCTATATCAGTATGTAACAGGGGCCCTATATCAGTATGTAACAGGGGCCCTATATCAGTATGTAACAGGGGCCCTATATCAGTATGTAACAGGGGCCCTATATCAGTATGTAACAGGGGCCCTATATCAGTATGTAACAGGGGCCCTATATCAGTATGTAACAGGGGCCCTATATCAGTATGTAACAGGGGCCCTATATCAGTATGTAACAGGGGCCCTATATCAGTATGTAACAGGGGCCCTATATCAGCATGTAACAGGGGCCCTATATCAGTATGTAACAGGGGCCCTATATCAGTATGTAACAGGGGCCCTATATCAGTATGTAACAGGGGCCCTATATCAGCATGTAACAGGGGCTCTTTATCAGCATGTAACAGGGGCTCTATATCAGTATGTAACAGGGGCTCTATATCAGTATGTAACAGGGGCCCTGTATTAGCATGTAACAGGAGCCCTATATCAACATGTAACAGGGGCTCTATATCAGCATGTAACAGGGGCCCTATATCAGTATGTAACAGGGGCCCCATATGAGTATGTAACAGGGGCCCTATATAAGCATGTAACAGGGGTCCTGTATCAGCATGTAACAGGGGCTCTATATCAGCATGTAACAGGGGTCCTGTATCAGCATGTAACAGTGGCCCTATATCAGTATGTAACAGAGGCGCTATATCAGCATGTAACAGGGGCCCTATATCAGTATGTAAAAGGGGCCCTATATCAGCATGTAACAGGGGCCCTATATCAGTATGTAACAGGGGCTCTATATCAGCACGTAACAGGGGCCCTAAATCAGTATGTAACAGGGGCCCTATATCAGTATGTAACAGGGGCTCTATATCAGCATGTAACAGGGGCTCTATATCAGTATGTAAAGGGACATTATATCAGTATGTAACAGGGGCTCTAAATCAGCACGTTACAGGGGCCCTATATCAGTATGTAACAGGGGCTCTATATCAGCATGTAACAGGGACCCTATATCAGTATGTAACAGGGGCCCTATATCAGTATGTAACAGGGGCCCTATATCAGCATGTAACAGGGGCTCTATATCAGCATGTAACAGGGGCTCTATATCAGCATGTAACATGGGCTCTATATAAGTATGTAAAGTGACCATATATCAGTATGTAACAGGGGCCCTAAATCAGCATGTTACAGGGGCCCTATATCAGTATGTAACAGGGGCTCTATATCAGCATGTAACAGGGGCTCTATATCAGTATGTAACAGGGGCTCTATATCAGCATGTAACAGGGGCCCTATATCAGTATGTAACAGAGGTCCTGTATCAGCATGTAACAGGGGCCCTATATCAGCATGTAACAGGGGTCCTGTATCAATATGTAACAGGGGCTCTATATCAGCATGTAACAGGGGCTCTATATCAGTATGTAACAGGGGCTCTATATCAGCATGTAACAGGGGCCCTATATCAGTATGTAACAGGGGTCCTGTATCAGCATGTAACAGGGGCCCTATATCAGTATGTAACAGGGGCTCTATATCAGCATGTAACAGGGGCTCTATATCAGCATGTAACAGGGGCTCTATATCAGTATGTAACAGGGACCATATATCAGTATGTAACAGGGGCCCTAAATCAGCATGTTACAGGGGCCCTATATCAGTATGTAACAGGGGCTCTATATCAGCATGTAACAGGGGCTCTATATCAGCATGTAACAGGGGCTCTATATCAGTAGGTAACAGGGGCCCTATAAAAGCATGTAACAAGGGCCCTGTACCAGCGTGTAACAGGGGCTCTATATCAGCATGTAACAGGGGCTCTATATTAGTAGGTAACAGGGGCCCTATATCAGCATGTAACAAGGGCCCTGTACCAGCATGTAACAGGGGCTCTGTATCAGCATGTAACAGGGGCTCCATATCAGTAGGTAACAGGGGCTCTATATCAGTATGTAACAGGGGCTCTATATCAGCATGTAACAGGGGCTCTATATAAGTATGTAACAGGGACTCTATATCAGCATGTAACAGGGGCCCTATATCAGTATGTAACAGGGGCCCTATATCAGCATGTAACAAGGGCCCTGTACCAGCATGTAACAGGGGCCCTATATCCGCATGTAATAGGGGCCCTATATCCGCATGTAATAGGGGCTCTATATCAGCATGTAACAGGGGCTCTATATCAGTATGTAACAGGGGCTCTATATCAGCATGTAACAGGGGCCCTATATCAGTATGTAACAGGGGTCCGGTATCAGCATCTAACAGGGGCCCTATATCAGCATGTAACAGGGGTCTTGTATCAGTATGTAACAGGGGCTCTATATAAGCATGTAATAGGGGCTCTATATCAGCATGTAACAGGGGCTCTATATCAGTATGTAACAGGGACCATATATCAGTATGTAACAGGGGCCCTATATCAGCATGTAACAGGGGCCCTATATCAGTATGTAACAGGGGCTCTATATCAGCATGTAACAGGGGCTCTATATGAGTATGTAACAGGGGCTCTATATCAGCATGTAACAGGGGCCCTATATCAGTATGTAACAGGGGTCCTGTATCAGCATGTAACAGGGGCCCTATATCAGCATGTAACAGGGGCCCTATATCAGTATGTAACAGGGGTCCTATATCAGCAAGTAACAGGGGCTCTATATCAGTATGTAACAGGGGCTCTATATCAGCATGTAACAGGGGCTCTATATCAGCATGTAACAGGAGCCCTATATCAGTATGTAACAGGGGCCCTATATCAGTAGGTAACAGGGGCTCTATATCAGTATGTAACAGGGGTTCTATATCAGTAGGTAACAGGGGCCCTATATCAGCATGTAACAAGGACTTTATATCAGCATGTAACAGGGGCCCTAAATCAGTATGTAACAGGGGTCCTATATCAGTATGTAACAGGGGCCCTATATCAGTATGTAACAGGGGCTCTATATCTGCATGTAACAGGGGCTCTATATCAGCCTGTAACAGGGGCCCTATATCAGTATGTAACAGGGGCCCTATATCAGCACGTAACAGGGGGTCTATATCAGCATGTAACAGGGGCTCTATATCAGTATGTAACAGGAGCCCTATATCAGTATGTAACAGGGGCTCTATATGAGCATGTAACAGAGGCCCTATTTCAGCATGTAACAGGGGCCCTATATCAGTATGTAACAGGGACCATATTCCAGTATGTAACAAGGGCCCTATATCAGCATGTAACAGGGGCCCTATATCAGTATGTAACAGGGGCTCTATATCAGCATGTAACAGGGGCCCTATATCAGCATGTAACAGGGGCTCTATATCAGCATGTAACAGGGGCTCTATATCAGCATGTAACAGGAGCCCTATATCAGTATGTAACAGGGGCCCTATATCAGCATGTAACAGGGGCTCTATATCAGTATGTAACAGGGGCTCTATATCAGCATGTAACAGGGGCTCTATATCAGTATGTAACAGGGACCATATATCACTATGTAATAGGGGCCCTATATCAGTATGTAACAGGGACCATATATCACTATGTAACAGGGGCCCTATATCACTATGTAACAGGGGCTCTATATCAGTATGTAACAGGGGCCCTATATCAGTATGTAACAGGGGCCCTATATCAGTATGTAACAGGGGCCCTATATCAGCATGTAACAGGGGCTCTATATCAGTAAGTAACAGGAGCTCTATATCAGCATGTAAAAGGGGCTTTATATCAGCATGTAACAGGGGCTCTATATCAGTATGTAACGAGGACCATATATCAGCATGTAACAGGGGCTCTATATCACCATGTAACAGGGGCCCTATATCAGTATGTAACGGGGGCTCTATATCAGCACGTAACAGGGGCTCTATATCAGTATGTAACAGGGGCTCTATATCAGCATGTAAAAGGGGCTCTATATCAGCATGTAACAGGGGCTCTATATCAGTATGTAATGAGGACCATATATCAGCATGTAACAGGGGCTCTATATCAGCATGTAACAGAGGCCCTATATCAGCATGTAACAGGGGCCCTATATCAGTATGTAACAGGGGCCCTATATCAGTATGTAACAGGGGCCCTATATCAGTATGTAACAGGGGCCCTATATCAGCATGTAACAGGGGCCCTATATCAGTATGTAACAGGGGCCCTATATCAGTATGTAACAGGGGCCCTATATCAGCATGTAACAGGGGCCCTATATCAGTATGTAACAGGGGCCCTATATCAGTATGTAACAGGGGCCCTATATCAGTATGTAACAGGGGCCCTATATCAGTATGTAACAGGGGCCCTATATCAGTATGTAACAGGGGCCCTATATCAGCATGTAACAGGGGCCCTATATCAGTATGTAACAGGGGCCCTATATCAGTATGTAACAGGGGCCCTATATCAGTATGTAACAGGGGCTCTATATCAGCATGTAACAGGGGCCCTATATCAGTATGTAACAGGGGCTCTATATCAGTATGTAACAGGGGCCCTATAGCAGCATGTAACAGGGGCTCTATATCAATATGTAACAGGGACCATATATCAGTATGTAACAGGGGCCCTATATCAGTATTTAACAGGGACCATATATCAGCATGTTACAGGGGCCCTATATCAGTATGTAACAGGGGCTCTATATCAGCATGTAACAGGGGCTCTATATCAGCATGTAACAGGGGCCCTATATCAGTATGTAAAAGGGGCTCTAGATCAGCATGTAACAGGGGCCCTATATCAGTATGTTACAGGGGCCCTATATCAGCTGTTGTAATGCAATTCCTACTAAAGCTGAAATGTCTTTAATGATTGAAACACTTTTACCCTCAGGGACCTTTTGTAAAGGTGAACAACCTAGGTCCTCTTATCACTCAGAATCAGTCGTTGATCATCCGTCATTACAGTAGTGAACGATTGATTATTATACAACAAGCCTGAAGAGTAATGAGCAAATGTTTTGATGTTTAAAACATTCCTTATGTCTAAATGAGAGAAGCAGGTGTCTGGATGCCTTAGCTAACTTCACAGATACTAAACAAAAGGTCCATGGGCCTAAACGGTCATCTGACTATTTGCACAATACAACACCTCAAAGAATATAGTAGTGGCAAACAACTAAGGCAATACAAAGAACTCTTTTAATAGAAGAAGTTCAGGTTCTGATTTATTTGATGATTTAGACTGTGAATGAAGGTTCCTTGATTCCTAGTATGCTACAAGTCCAATATCCAGTCTCCAGGACTCTTAGTTATTTAAAAGAAGTTGTTTAAAGGTTTTAGCCTATTTGACCCCTGTGACCTTAGATGAAAGTCAAATCATTCACTTGAACAAACTTGGTAGCCATTTGTCCAAGCATGTCACAGGATCAATATCAGGTCTCTAGGCCTCTTAGTTCTTCACAAGAAGTTGTTTAAAGATTTTAGTCTGTTTGACTCCTGTGACCTTAAATGAAGGTCAAGTTCATTCACTTGAACAGACTTGGTAGCCATTCATTCCAGCATGTTACAGGCCCAATATTAGCTCTCTAGGCCTCTTAGTTATTCACAAGAAGTCATTTTAAGATTTTGACTATTTCACTCATGTGACTTTGAATGAAGATCAAGGTCATTCATTTGAACAAACTTGGAAGCCCTTCATCTAAGCATGCCACAGGCCCAATATCAGGTCTCTAGGCCTTTTCGTTATTCACAAGAAGTAGTTTAAAGAATTTTAGCAAATTTGATCCCTATGACCTTGAATGAAGATCAAGGTCATTTACTTATACAAACTTGGTTGCCCTTTATCCCAGCATGCTACAGGCCCAATATAAGTACCCTTGGCCTTCTTGTTCTTGAGAAGAAATCATTTAAAAATTTTAGCATTTTTGATCTACATGACCTTGAATGAAGGTCAAGGTTATTAATTTGAACAAATTTATTAGCCCTTCATCCCAGCATGCTACAGGACAAATATCAGTACCTGAACCTTTCGGTTATTGAGAAAAAGTCGTTTGAATGAAAAGTTTAAGTACAGCAGACGGTTGACAGCGCACGGCAGACGGCGCAAGACGATGGACGGTGTATGATGACAATAGGTCATCCTGACCATTAAGGCAGATGACCTAAAAACCATATTACAGGAATTTTTCTTAAGTTTAAAATAATGAGAATTCCTCCCCCATAAGATAATGATAAACAAATGTAAGCTTGTTATTGTTCCCTGACCATCTACTTTGTACTATATTTACATTTTAACTGCAACCCTACTTTGTAACCTTACCATGCGCAGTTGGCATTCATCAGTCAATGAACTGCCATCTGCAATGATGTCATTATCATTGTGCTGTCAAAATTGCCCTACAAGCAATTACGGAAGATGGTTGTTCAAATAGCTGTTCCATCTTAGATGATCATGAATTCTATTATGGATGCAAAATGTCTTGGGGGTTTCATCATGTAGGCCCTACTATGACTAAACTTGGGCGAATACTATGAATCAGATAGAAGGCAAATTAGTGCCATCACAGATAGGTAGCTGGCAAGTTTCACTAACATTGCACTGACCTAGTAACCAACATTTGTTGATTAAAAAAGTGATCAATGACCAAGATGCAAATTATATTGAATCAATGTACTTTCAAGAAGTTTATAAAATCACCAAAAAATAGGGGTGTGGAAAGTACATAATTACCTCTAGTAACCAGTGACAATGGCCCAGGACTATTTACAGAACAGATCTGTCCGGAATTGCTTCATTCATTGACACTCTGGGAATTAGGAATATAACAGGGGCAAAATTAGAAGTAATTAGTAAAAGCAAGGCATTCTGACACAAAATGTGGGGACTCTAATTAGGGACACACATTACTTCCTAACAGCCTGAAATGACAAAGGAAATTCATAGCATCGAGTCAACTCATCATCTTCTATGTCAGAAATATTTACCAGATGGTCTATGTGAAGTATGTAACTCATTGTCTACCAATGCCTAGGTGCCACAGTTTAACTCAAATCTGGTTAAAGTTTACCAAACCTTTCTACAGGTGTAAGGACCAACTCTAAACACATAAGTACCGAGCAAACACACAGGGGTACGTACCAAATCTAAACACATAAGTACCGAGCCATTACAAGTGTAAGTACCAACTCTAAACATTTAAGTACCGAGCCAACACACAGGTGTAAGGACCAACTCTAAACACATAAGTACCGAACCCACAAACAGGTGTAAGTACCAACTCTAAACATATAAGTACCGAGCCACCATACAGGTGTAAGGACCAACTCTAAATACATAAGTAACGAGCCAACATACAGGTGTAAGTACCAATTCTAAACACATAAGTACCGAGCAAACACACAGGGGTACGTACCAAATCTAAACACATAAGTACCGAGCCAACAAACAGGTGTAAGTACCAACTCTAAACATATAAGTACCGAGCCAACACACAGGTGTAAGGATCAACTCTAAACAGATAAGTACCGAACTACATACAGGTGTAAGTACCAACTCTAAATACATAAGTAACGAGCCAACATACAGGTGTAAGTACCAATTCTATACACATAAGTACCGAGCCAACAAACAGGTGTAAGTACCAATTCTAAACACATAAGTACCGAACCAGCATACAGGTGTAAGGACTAACTCTAAACAGATAAGTACCGAGCCAACACACAGGTGTAAGTACAAACTCTAAACACATAAGTACCGAGCCAACATACAGATGTAAGGACCAACTCTAAACAGATAAGTACCGAGCCAACATACAGGTGTAAGGACCAACTCTAAACACATAAGTACCGAGCCAACACACAGGTGTAAGTACCAACTCTAAACACATAAGTATCCAGCCAACATACAGGTGTAAGGACCAACTCTAAACAGATGAGTACCGAGTCAACATACAGATGTAAGGACCGACTCTAAACAGATAAGTACCGAGCCAACATACAGGTGTAAGTACCAATTCAAAACACATGAGTACCAAGCCAACACACAGGTGTAAGTACCAAATCTAAACACATAAGTACCGAGCCAACACACAGGTGTAAGTACCAACTCTAAACATATAAGTACCGAGCCAACACACAGGTGTAAGGACCAACTCTAAACAGATAAGTACCGAGCCCAAACACAGGTGTAAGTACCAACTCTAAACAGATAAGTACCGAGCCACCATACAGGTGTAAGGACCGACTCTAAACACATACGTACCGAGCCAACATACAGGTGTAAGGACCAACTCTAAATACATAAGTAACGAGCCAACATACAGGTGTAAGTACCAATTCTAAACACATAAGTACCGAGCAAACACACAGGTGTAAGTACCAATTCTAAACACATAAGTACCGAACCAACATACAGGTGTAAGGACCAACTCTAAACAGATAAGTACCGAGCCAACACACAGGTGTAAGGACCAACTCTAAACACATAAGTACCGAGCCAACATACAGGTGTAAGTACCAACTCTAAACACATAAGTACCGAGCAAACACACAGGTGTAAGGACCAACTCTAAACATATAAGTACCGAGCCAACATACAGGTGTAAGTACCAATTCTAAACACATGAGTACCGAGCCAACACACAGGTGTAAGTACCAAATCTAAACACATAAGTACCGAGCCAACACACAGGTGTAAGTACCAACTCTAAACATATAAGTACCGAGCCAACATACAGATGTTTGGACCAACTCTAAACAGATAAGTACCGACCCAACATACAGGTGTAAGGACCAACTCTAAACACATAAGTACCGAGCCAACACACAGGTGTAAGTACCAACTCTAAACACATAAGTATCCAGCCAACATACAGGTGTAAGGACCAACTCTAAACAGATGAGTACCGAGCCAACATACAGATGTAAGGACCGACTCTAAACAGATAAGTACCGAGCCAACATACAGGTGTAAGTACCAATTCTAAACACATAAGTACCGAGCCAACACACAGGTGTAAGTACCAACTCTAAACAGATAAGTACCAAGCCAATTAACACACAGGTGTAAGGACCAACTCTTAACACATAAATACCGAGCCAACACAAAGGTGTAAGAACCAACTATTGTCTAGTTTAAATTCTATATAAAGTCAGAGTTCAAATAGAATTAACCAGGCCACATCCATACTGTACATTAGTATTATTACCGGTGAAGTGTTTTATTGAATTTCTATTTTGGATTATCTGAAACCTGGATTGTGATCAGGAATATTTTTAACATTTCAAAATTACAAAATAAACACAATACAAAATCCTTGTTTAAGTTGAATAGGATCAACAATGTGTTAAAACATAAGACTTACCACATGAGTTATTATATTATTATATTTTGATTTCTTAAATTAAAAACTTGTGCTCTTCTATTGCTTTTGGTCCATAATAGAGTAGTTTTATCTTTCCAATTTTATAGACAACAATGTGAGAAAATTTCAAATATACACATTATGCTGCATAAACAATTCAAACAATTTCTGATATCCAATTAAAAACAATCTATATCAAATTAAAAGAAAATGACCCCATCATATAGCCAATATTCAAATTTAAACAGGAATATCAGTGTTTGTTAATTGCGCTGTGACAATTATATATGGCATCTTAATCGTAATTATATAGCAGTGTTAATGTGACAAAACTGTATTTACGTCTAGTGAATAAGAAGGGTGAGAATACGTCGAGTCTTGTTCACTCAACCTTTTATTAGCTTGTTGGCTTTTACATAAGTAAATTACATTTGTCGCCTTTTGAGATTGACTAGGGAGACTCACTCCATCATAATTAGTCGATAATTTAACTCTTCAGGTTGTAGCAGCTGATGAATTCAACTCCATTGAGTTTAAATTGGTCACATGGGTACTAAATCCAATTTTACAATTAAAATCCAAGATGGCTGCAGTCCTTTTAGAACAAATTATCCATTTGTGTAATCCAACTGGGTGGGATTTGCTGTTGTCAGTATCATGTGACTGGGTGGGGTCTTCTTTTGTCAGTATCATGTGACTGGGCGGGGTTTGCTGTTGTCAGTATCACGTGACTGGGTGGGGTTTGCTGTTGTCAGTATCATGTGACTGGGTGGGGTGTGCTGTTGTCAGTATCACGTGACTGGGCGGGGTTTGCTGTTGTCAGTATCACCTGACTGGGTGGGGTGTGCTGTTGTCAGTATCACCTGACTGGGTGGGGTGAGCTGTTGTCAGTATCATGTGACTGGGTGGGGTAAGCTGTTGTCAGTATCACCTGACTGGGTGGGGTGTGCTGTTGTCAGTATCATGTGACTGGGTGGGGTGTGCTGTTGTCAGTATCATGTGACTGGGTGGGGTGTGCTGTTGTCAGTAACACTTGACTGGGTGGGGTGAGCTGTTGTCAGTATCATGTGACTGGGTGGGGTGTGTTGTTGTCAGTATCACGTGACTGGGTGGGGTTTGCTGTTGTCAGTATCACCTGACTGGGCGGGGTTTGCTGTTGTCAGTATCATGTGACTGGGCGGGGTTTGCTGTTGTCAGTATCATGTGACTGGGTGGGGTTTGCTGTTGTCAGTATCACGTGAGTGGGTGGAGTTTGCTGTTGTCAGTATAACCCAACTGGGTGGGGTTTGTTGTTGTCAGTATTATGTGACTGGGTGGGGTGAGCTGTTGTCAGTATCATGTGACTGGGTGGGGTATGCTGTTGTCAGTATCACGTGAGTGGGTGGAGTTTGCTGTTGTCAGTATAACCCAACTGGGTGGGGTTTGTTGTTGTCAGTATCATGTGACTGGGTGGGTTGAGCTGTTGTCAGTATCATGTGACTGGGTGGGGTATGCTGTTGTCAGTATCACTTGACTGGGTGGGGTTTGCTGTTGTCAGTATCATGTGACTGGGTGGGGTGTGCTGTTGTCAGTGTCATGTGACTGGGTGGGGTGTGTTGTTGTCAGTATCATGTGACTGGGTGGGGTGTGCTGTTGTCAGTATCATGTGACTGGGTGGGGTGTGCTGTTGTCAGTATCATGTGACTGGGTGGGGTGTGCTGTTGTCAGTATCACGTGACTGGGTGGGGTTTGCTGTTGTCAGTATCACCTGACTGGGCGGGGTTTGCTGTTGTCAGTATCAAGTGACTGGGTGGGGTGTGCTGTTGTCAGTATCATGTGACTGGGTGGGGTATGCTGTTGTCAGTATCATGTGACTGGGTGGGGTTTGCTGTTGTCAGTATCATGTGACTGGGTGGGGTATGCTGTTGTCAGTATCATGTGACTGGGTGGGGTATGCTGTTGTCAGTATCAAGTGACTCGGTGGGGTTTGCTGTTGTCAGTATCATGTGACTGGGTCGGGGGTGCTGTTGTCAGTATCATGTGACTGGGTGGGGTGAGCTGTTGTCAGTATCACCTGACTGGGTGGGGTTTGCTGTTGTCAGTATCACCTGACTGGGCGGGGTTGCTGTTGTCAGTATCACTTGACTGGGTGGGGTTTGCTGTTGTCAGTATCATGTGAGTGGGTGGGGTGTGCTGTTGTCAGTGTCATGTGACTGGGTGGGGTTTGCTGTTGTCAGTATCATGTGACTGGGTTTGGTGTGCTGTTGTCAGAATCATGTGACTGGGTGGGTTGAGCTGTTGTCAGTATCACCTGACTGGGTGGGGTTTGCTGTTGTCAGTATCAAGTGACTGGGTGGGGTGTGCTGTTGTCAGTATCATGTGACTGGGTGGGGTATGCTGTTGTCAGTATCACGTAACTGGGTGGGGTTTGCTGTTGTCAGTATCATGTGACTGGGTGGGGTGTGCTGTTGTCAGTATCATGTGACTGGGTGGGGTATGCTGTTGTCAGTATCACGTGAGTGGGTGGAGTTTGCTGTTGTCAGTATCATGTGACTGGGTGTGATGTGCTGTTGTCAGTGTCATGTGACTGGGTGGGGTGTGTTGTTGTCAGTGTCATGTGACTGGGTGGGGTCTGCTGTTGTCAGTATCATGTGACTGGGTGGGGTTTGCTGTTGTCAGTATCACGAGACTGGGTTGGGTTTGCTGTTGTCAGTATCACGAGACTGGGTGGGGTATGCTGTTGTCAGTATCAACTGACTGGGCGGGGTTTGCTGTTGTCAGTATCACTTGACTGGGTGGGGTTTGCTGTTGTCAGTATCACGAGACTGGGTGGGGTATGCTGTTGTCAGTATCACCTGACTGGGCGGGGTTCGCTGTTGTCAGTATCACTTGACTGGGTGGTGTTTGCTGTTGTCAGTATCACCTGACTGGGCTGGGTTTGCTGTTGTCAGTATCAGGTGACTGGGCGGGGTATGCTGTTGTCAGTATCACGTGACTGGGTGGGGTTTGCTGTTGTCAGTATCATGTGACTGGGTGGGGTGTGCTGTTGTCAGTATCACATGACTGGGTGGGATTTGCTGTTGTCAGTATCAAGTGACTGGGTGGGGTGCGCTGTTGTCAGTATCACCTGACTGGGTGGGGTTTGCTGTTGTCAGTATCTCGTGACTGGGTGGGGTGTGCTGTTGTCAGTATCACATGACTGGGTGGGTTGTGCAGCTGTAAGTATCAAGTGACTGGGTGGGGTTTGCTGTTGTCAGTATCTCGTGACTGGGTGGGGTTTGCTGTTGTCAGTATCACGTGACTGGGCAGGGTGTGCTGTTGTCAGTATCATGTGACTGGGTGGGGTGTGCTGTTGTCAGTATCACGTGACTGGGCGGGGTGAGCTGTTGTCAGTACCAAGTGACAGGGTGGGGTGTGCTATTGTCAGTATCATGTGACTGGGTGGGATGTGCTGTTGTCAGTATCATGTGACTGGGTGGGGTTTGCTGTTGTCAGTATCATTGACTGGGTGGGGTTTGCTGTTGTCAGTATCATACTGACTGGCTGGGGTGTGCTGTTGTCAGTATCATGTGACTGGGTGGGGTGTACGGCTGTCAGTATCACGTGACTGGGCGGGGTTTGCTGTTGTCAGTATCACGTGACTGGGTGGGGTTTGCTGTTGTCAGTATCACGTGACTGGGTGGGGTGTGATTGTTGTCAGTATCACGTGACTGGGTGGGGTGTGATTGTTTGGTGTCTTTGATGGCATGCTTCAGTGAGATAGCACTATTGATATGGCAAGACTTCTACTATATCAAAGAGACAAAATATGAACATACCACAGCCTTCAAAAAGTACACAACTCGGACATACAACATGACAGTCGTCCTTAACAGACATACAACATGACAGTCGTCCTTAACAGACATACAACATGACAGTCGTCCTTAACAGACATACAACATGACAGTCGCCCTTCACAGATATACAACATAACAGTCGTCCTTAACAGACATACAACATGACAGTCGTCCTTAACAGACATACAACATGACAGTCGTCCTTAACAGACATACAACATGACAGTCGTCCTTAACAGACATACAACATGACAGTCGTCCTTCACAGACATACAACATGACAGTCGTCCTTAACAGACATACAACATGACAGTCGTCCTTAACAGACATACAACATGACAGTCGTCCTTAACAGACATACAACATGACAGTCGTCCTTAACAGACATACAACATGACAGTCGCCCTTCACAGACATACAACATGACAGTCGTCCTTAACAGACATACAACATGACAGTCGTCCTTAACAGACATACAACATGGCAGTCGCCCTTCACAGACATACAACATGACAGTCGTCCTCAACAGACATACAACATGACAGTCGTCCTCAACAGACATACAACATGACAGTCGTCCTTAACAGACATACAACATGACAGTCGTCCTTAACAGACATACAACATGACAGTCGTCCTTAACAGACATACAACATGACAGTCGTCCTTAACAGACATACAACATGACAGTCGTCCTTCTCAGACATACAACATGACAGTCGTCCTTAACAGACATACAACATGACATTCGTCCTTCACAGACATACAACATGACAGTCGTCCTTCTCAGACATACAACATGACAGTCGTCCTTAACAGACATACAACATGACAGTCGTCCTTAACAGACATACAACATGAC
>SAYR01058168.1:0-10958 GCA_004382745.1 Argopecten irradians irradians | reverse complement strand
AATAAAGTTAAAATTGGAGAGCCGGAAGATGGATGACATGTTTAACTTGTTGGAAAAAATTTCACCCTTAGGCAATTTAACTCCCACGTCATAATCTGACACCTACCTAATGAGGAAACCATCCATTTAACGACTTACTGATGGTTCATGTCTTTTTACCCTGGATACGCGTCTTCTAGCAATCAGTATAATAATTAGATTATTGCAACACTTGACAAACAATGATTGACCGCAATTCAAGCGTGTAATGTATTTAAAATCGCCTCTGTAATCAATAGTACTCTTTTAACATCAATGGCGACTATTTCTTACTTTCAAACAATCATATAATTATAATTAAAAAAAAAGTTGATGTTATTGCAATTTATCCGATAATGAAATAGTTCTGAAGTAAATATAGTCAACAAACCATTGGACGTGAATGGCGCGGGTTATTTTTGATGGATGGTCCCTCTTTATTAAGGAATAATCCTGAATTAGAGAACGGTTTGTAAATATGAAGGAAGCAAAGTAAATAAAGGGACATACTACCATAGGGAGTTTTCCCCTAAATATCTCTCGCTTATCACATCTGCGATATTTAAAGAATCATCGAAATCAGACTTATCTCCCACGCAAATGCACTGCATCCTTATGCAAGAATTACAGTTAAAGCGTTTTTCTAAGCTGATGTCTACATGTTCTAGATAATCCAATGTTAGATTCCAGGGTGCAACAAATAAATCAACTTATGGTAGGACAGCCGCTCTTTCAAAATTTACATGATCAACTCGATTAGCGTGATAGGGTAAAATTAAAATGCCATATTCAGAATAGAATGGACCCTACAATGGTGGGATATGGGTAATCCCATTCATAAATAATTTAACAGAACAAGAAAAATTAACCAGTGGTTATTTCAGTAGGGGTAAACTCCAATACCGACCGGCATCGCTACCGTTGCAATAGATACACAATTATTACTTTTGAACTGGGCCAAAACACTCAAAAACACTAGATACGTTTCCCGAAAGTCATTTATCCAAATGAAGTCAATTTCAACCTGTGTAATTCCAAGTTTCATGACTATTTTGACTTCACCGGCGAGCCAAGCCAGGATAACCTCAAATTCCTCCTCCAGCAGGCATTGTGATACCATGAGGTTTATTTTGTAAGCAAATATTCACCATGTTCAAAACTCCCTTCTAAGTCACAAGATGTCGTATACGGGATATTTTACCAAATGAAGAAAAAGAAGGAAGAGCGGCAGAGGCAACGTTTGTCTATAACTAGATGCGTTACCTTTAAATTTGGGGCTCGCTTGAGATGAATGGTTATTATCTAAAATTCCAAGAGTAAACAATTGCCCGTTAAGTGGTTCCCAACTAACCAAGCAATCTCTCGCCCTCTCGGGCTCTCATCCAATTATTACAGTATTTTCAACGACACCGTTTTCCTCAGGCCAATGTCGACAAATTGGCGACAACACCACTTAAATCGCTTGTGAACAGCTTTAACATGAATAAAATTCCTAGAGGTATTTTTTAACTCAACGCAAAGCTCACGTTGATATTGAGTGAACCTGACTCTGGTATTGTTTCCCAGGATGAACAACAGGATACGATATCATTAAGCAGATCAACGGATTGGCAACCCATACAGGCTGGATTAATGGCTAACCTTGTCCACTCATACAAAGCAGGTTTTCGCCGGATTACTAACATTGTTTGAGTTACCGTCCAAGGACCATGACCTGGTCGATTAACACATGTTGGAAACAATAGCCCTCGCCACAAATCTTCCAACCCAACCGGTGTCCGCCTGCAAACTGAAACAACATGATCGTGTATAATTAACCCACCAACGCCCCTATACTTTGTAGTACAGCTTTATTTTGCTATATAACCCAACACATGAATCGTAAATCAGAAGTTAGGTGCACATACACGCCTTTGTATCAGCCAACCCAAATTATCGAAACAAGTTAAAAAATGTCCAAGGAAATGATTAGCCAGAATGTCGTCACTTCAAATATGCTTAAAACATCAGTCTGCCAATGCACATGCAGCTCTAAGAAATGTCCTCCATTTACTCATGATAAATTCAAACAATAAAAAATATTTTTAAAGAGTTCGAAAAAAAATACTTAAGTAAAAGTTAACCACTGCACCGAAAGACCAAGGGTGCCAAAAGTGCTCGCGTGAGATTAGAAGAATGGGCTGAAGACTCTAGTAAGATACACGAATGGCAACTACTAATTTCGTTATTCATCAGTTGATCCTGCGTTTTAATGTTGACCATGAAGTGTTTATAAGAGGCCTTTAAAAAAGTAGCCGATGTTTAATTGGGGTCTCCTAAAAAAACTTTTTAAACACGAAACGTCCCAAAAGATAACTATTTGATTTTCTGTGTTTGAGACAAGATAGAACAATTTGACTTCACGTGCTTGGGGTAAGTAGAAGGCCTTAATGTTCTTACCCGAGAATGTAAAGGGTAGTAATGGGTACGTGAGTTTTCGACGAGAATATAAAATGTCGAATCTGCCTCTCCCTATCGCCATATTCAGCTCGTTGTCCTCCAGAAGTAAATGCCTAATGGACAGGGGAACACACTGAATGAGGCAATTGCCAACAATTAATATGAATTTGACGATGAAACTGTGTGATGTGCAATGATTAGCCCAATCTCGTGCAAATGTTAGTATTTATCAGCCACTAGAGTGCGATTTAGGTAAACAGATAACAAACCACCAAAAAAAAGCTTATGAGATGTTTTAAGTGTAATGAAAACGGTAAAGTGCACCAACGTTGCATGAATCCGCTCGGGCTGCCCCATAAAATTATCTTTCCAAAATAAGTGTTTTATTTTTCCACATAGCTCAAGTTAAAATATTCAAGCCCCAAGATCAATAGTATAAATTATCCGATTTCTCGATCATATCAAAAATGCTTTTATTAGTCGAATGATACTAAGAATTGAGAGTCGAAAACACTAGGATGTACTTGTTAAAAGACGATAATTGCACCTGGCACAATTTGGAACTCACCGTAAAATCCCGCAATATCCCTAATTGCCACATCTTTGCTTGAAACTATTATTTGTAGGAAAATCTACTTCTTATCCGTTAAACAGGATCAACTTACATAAGATTTATGCAACGGTGTCATTGTCTTTTTGCATACGTGTTACGTTTCAGCATCAGGTTATAATAATTAGTTTGTGGAGTGTTGCAACACCTTTTGATTAGAAAAAACATCAAAATATTTTTGACCGCCAACCCATCTGTTGACTAACCCGATTTAAAATGGGCCTCTGCGTATAATGCTCCAAATTTTTAGTACTTCTCCTTTAGAGTTTTACCCTCAATGAGCAGAACAAGCAATCTGTCAATACTATCAACAAATCTATAAATAATCCAAAGTAATTATAATTTAAAAAAAAGAACAGTTTGTACTTTGATAAATATGCGTTGTCTAATTTGAAATTAAATTCTATCCACGTATAATAGACAATGTTTAAGCTGAGTAAAATAATGCCCTTACTTTACAACCAAAATTGGACCTGAACTGTATATGATGGGCGCGGGAGGGCTAGTTTTTGATGCCTGCGTTATTTTGAAGTCAACTCTTTATTAGATAAATAACCTGATATAAAACTATGAGCCGAACCGGTAGTGAAATGATAGTAAAATAAGTAATGTAACTGCCACAAAATTTCCCCTATAAGTTAAAATTAGAGGAGAAATTCAATAACCTAACACATAGAGGGAGTTTTTCCACCTTAAAATTAAATACACTCCTATTCCACTCACAAATTCACAATGCGCTATCTCCTAATATGAAAGAAATTAATACTCCATAACGACTTCAGGGCCCTTATTCTGCCTAGCAGATGGCTGATGCCACTCCTGAGTGACCAGAAATACAGTAATAGCGCTTTTTCTATGATGTCCTAACCCATGTCTAGATAATCCAATGATCCCAGACTATCCCCTTATCCCCCGTGCGACCTGCGTTCGAGTAAAGCATAACATAAAATTCGATCATTGGGGTTGTAATGTGTGACTCAGCTCCGTCTTCGGAAATTTTCTGATCATACTCGATTTGAGCGATGGAGTAGGTGGTAATTTATAAATTGCATTAGTAATCCATAGACCTCGACCCTTACAATGGTGCGAATGGGTAATAAAAAAATCCCATTAAATTAAATTTAAACAAGACATGAAAAAAATTAACTCAAAAAGTGGGTGTGCTTTTCAGTAGCCAGGTAAAACCTTCAATACGACGGAATTTCGCACGCAATTTTCATATTAGATAAAATTAAAATAACTTTTTGCAATCCTGTCGGCCAAAACACATTCAAAATACCCAACAGCTGAGTACGATTCGAAGGCTTTGCATTTAAAAATCTCGAGAAATGAAGAAGAGTTCCTAAGTGACCTGCTGTCCTTTAAACCTTCACACCTCAGAGTGTCTTATCTCTGCACACCTCCACACGTTTTATTAAACCCACCTTAGAACCAAACTGATTGCGAAGAAAACCTTTGTCATAGTGCTATAGCCCACCAATGAATGCCATACAGTGCATCTGAATACTCTCTTAATTTCTCAACAGTCTCCAAGCCAATCATATGCCCACTTAAGATATTTAGTAATTTGGCAGCTCGGATGATAGGCTAATCCTGTTCCACTCATTCCACAAAGCAGGTTTTCGCTCCCGGCACTCCCAACTAAAAACAAGTTGGTTCGAAAGAGTACGTCACCCCACGGGAGATGAATGCAATATAGAAAACTACCTCGCAGCACAATTGCGCGACGCGCTCCCCTGGCTAACTGAAAGCGATGATTTCGTGATCTATAAACCACAGACACCCCAGTGAGAATATTTTGAAGGTATTCTACCAATCACCATACGAAAAAAGTGACGCTTGATAGCACCAAATATAAGGTGTATAAAATGTTCCAGAAATTGATGCAGAAGTTAGTTCATTAATTCGAATATTACACCAATAAAATCCTGAAACAAGCCCAGTCTTTTTATCGACCAGAGAGAGATCTAACCCGATGTCACTTTACGAGACATACGCCGCCGTTGTTTTTTGATTTGTTGATAAAATCCCAAAGTTTGTTGAAATTAAGGAACCAAAAACCTTGGCCCATGGTATTAAACGCCCTATTTAAAGATTCCTTTTTTTGCAACCCTTGAAATTGAGGCTGTTTTTAAACAAATCTGCCACGTTTGCTGACGTTTGTTATCCTGTCCGAACGTGATTAATAGTGAGCAGTATTGCAGTGTTATGGTAGGAGGCTTAAAACGTAAGCGAGTAGCGCATGTTCGTAAAAAAATAGCCGTGGTTAATGCCGTTTTTACCTGCGTACTCTTGCGAATTTACCAGAAACCGTTCATAATGTATTGGGTAGCGTAGTTATTGCTCGGTGTCCGGAGCATTACATGCGTCAACCTTGTGGTTCCTCCCCACAAGACCATATGAATGTGCCTCAGGAAGAATGAAAACCATAGTGAGAACTGACAGTCTTGGCAAAAGCTTAGTAGTAAAAGACCGCCAACAAAATAAGTATATTTACACCAATGTTTCTTTAGCGTTGCCATGGTCTAAACTACAAAATTATCTTATCTGGTCTTTATATCCACCCTTATTCCCTTTTGTTTGAAATTGTTTATTATTACACCAGAGAACAAATTATTTAATATGGCCAACTTAATGGTGTTGAAAAAATCAGATTTTCTTCACCACGAAATCTACAGATCTGTTCAACTCTTTGTGCTTGTTATCAAGAAAGACTGTAGAAAAAATAATCAGGAGCACTAAGTTGTCTATTTATTATTCCCGCAAATACTACAAACTAGCATATCTACCTTGCATAATTTGATGGGGGATCCTTTTAAAAATAAATAATGCCAGCAGAATAATAGGAGTCTCAAGATTTCCCTTAAGTAGATATTTCAAAACGGAGCTAACATACTAAAGTACACTAATCAATAGACCTTCCTAAGATTATATATAAAACATTGCTTGTTATGGCAGCGGTCCACCCGCGTAAACCTTGTGCTAAAACACATCTCGAGCTTACACTAATGTGCAACTCTTGAACGTCACTGATACAAAATGCATGTCTTCATGCTTTTATGTTGTACTCTCTGTTGAGTTCTTTTTTTCTGCAGCCCTATAAATGAAGTAAAATAGTGTATTCAGAATTTAAAATTCTGAAAATCCACGCTATGTATGTATATGACTGCTTCCTCACAGTCTAACTCTTTCACATGAAGTCAAGTTAGCTGTCTATCCTGACTCTCATATCACTCTTCCCCACCATACCTCGGTCATATGCGATCTCGAATGAGCTGGCTGTCAGGAGTCCAAAAGGTAATGACCGCGATGTTCCAGTTTTATCTGACCGAGATCCCTAACGATGTCACTTTAGAAGACTACCGTTTTCACGCGGTTTATTTTTGAATTGTATAAGATCAAGTTGTTGATAAAAACTGCCTGTACTGCGACTTTCTCATAACAAGGTGAGATTACTTACTGGATGCCAGCTGAATGCATACGCAATGTTGTTTGTATTTAACATCTGCCAGTGATTCAGTTTGACCAACTTGTGCCCTCGAACTGGGTTGCGAACGCTCAGGTTAGGGACGTACCTATATGGGTTTTATATTGGATGGCATTGAGTTATGCTTGAGTAGCCTTAAAGTACTTCAGCTAAATTGATTGGTATAGCAAAAGTGACAAATAATTGTAGATCTTGTAGATCCCTGAATTGCCATTAACATCTGTCTAATGTGAAGGAAATAAACGACACTGAAATTATGACCCATCCAATATTATTGTCTTGTTATTTTGTTTTTTGCCAGTATTTTGAGAACCGAAGGCCGTGAGAAGCCCCAAAATTTGATCATGATGCAAAAGAAAGTACTGATCCCCAGTTCGAACCCACCCCACCGCACTTCGGCCGTCAGCAGTGGCAGATGTTTAAAACAGCACCTCATTCAGTGGCAAGAGAATCTTAAAGGCGTGACAGGCCAGTTTATCACAACTTGATTTCTTATCCCCAACAATTTCCCAAAACCCAACGCGGGCTAGTCTAAAGTGGACACGTGAATCTGGTCATCGAGCTGAAACGGGAACGAGGACAGCACAGTACTGAGAAATGCCAACCTTCGTCACTCTCTATCGCTTTAGTACACCGGTATAATTTTTTACTGGTTTTCTATTTTGCCATCCTGATCAGATTGGTCCTGCGGGTCACCCGTTTTTTTGTTTAATTATTTCTTTTATTTTACTGTTTTTTTTTATTAATTTAGCTAATTTTTATTTTATGTTATCGTTCTCACTGGTGCCTCTCGTTTCGCTATATATCTGCACACAGTATTATATTTATTCTAAAACATACTAAATAATAAACCAAATGGGACAAGTAATTACTTAATATTTAATAATATTGTTATTTCATAATTGTTCCTCATCTAACGATATTTTGAATTCCAATCATATAATATCAATCCAATTTATAGTTTTTTTTTGTTTTTATATTTTTATCTTTTTCACTTCTTTTTTCTTATATCATTTTTTTTTAGTATATAAAAGGTCAGTAACACGGATTGTTTTACTCATGTTTGCAGCCAGAGTTAGGTTGGTTTTAAGGCCATGCCAAACTAGCGTGACCGAAATATCAGAAATTGCTTACGGGGGCACCTACTTTGTTAGCGACTACCGTGGGATGTTCTGGAAAAATGCATGGCAGACATCCGCACGTCTATGCACGTGTAAACTAGCTGACCAACTTATAATTAATTGTTACCGAGAATAGGTATGCGTATGGTAGGGACTACGTGGAATGTTCTGGAAGGAATGACAGGACATCACGATGCGTCCACACACCGTTTTAAGCTGCCGCAGTATAGTTTGTGCAAAATTGCAATTACAGGGCGGTTCTGTCCAGCCTCAAACCAAGTCCAGTCAGAAAATCAAAGCATTTCTATTTTGGTTTAGCCCTGCATCAGGCGCCCGTTTAAGGCTGTTTCTGAATAAAATTTAGTAAATTTTTGACAGTTTATGATGCAGGGGTAGACCTTTGGGGCAAGCATTGTCCAACGGCATGTGTATCAGTCACGTACCCAATCATTATAAATAGAGGGCCGCAATAGGCCCCCATCAGGGACTGAAACCAGACGGAAACTAGACGGAGACTGAAAACTAGACTGAACTAGACTGAAATTAGACGGAACATCAGACGGGAATAAGACTGAGACTGGGTACTTCCGGCCTCACAGTAACCTACGTCACCGCCTCCTTCTAGCGGCCACCTTTGAGAGAGGAGAGAAAGTGAGAACTACTTGATCTACACTTGAATAAAAGCCGTCAAACAAGCTTCTACCCTTACTCCTTGTCGTCATTTCGACAACACCAGCCATCCATAGGACGACATAGGGTCAAGGCAATCTGTAGATAAGGAGCTGCGAGCCATCCATAGACAATAGAGCCGTAGTCAAGTTTTGATCTATAATGTGCCCGATAGAACGTAGAAGCATTTCACGGTCTGCACCCAATCAGAATGGGAAAGAACTCGTAGAATGTTCACGCCTTCGAGCACTTAACCTTCAGATGTTTGCATATGTGGGAAACAAAGGACAGTTTCGAATCAAATTAGTCCAAGAAATTTTAGTTTGTTCAACTACTGGAATTTTTAATTCCCACTTGTGTGTTGAGTGTGAGTCAGATCATTGTGTGTTTCTTTTGACAGAAAGTGCATACCAGACAGTTTTGATCTTGAAAATCTTAAAGCCATTTTCGTCAGCCCAATTTTGTAATTTGCCTAAACATTTGTAGTTGTACGTTCTATAGTTGTGCTATGATTTTTGATGCGTAAAAAAAAAACAAAAGATTCAAAGAAAAAAATTTTTTTTTCAATTTTTTTCCAAACAAATAGAGAATAGAGACCCTTCCGTAGATTGGCCAAGACAATTAGTTATGCTGTTAATTTTTAGTCCAAAAAGTGTGACGGACAGGATACCACCCTGAGGGACGCCCATCTCCTGTGTTTCTGTTTCTGAATAAGTTGAACCCGTTCGAACTTTGAAATGTCTGTCAGATATAAAATTTGATATAAACTTTGGCAAATTACCACGTATACCGATGTATACCTACAGAAGTACCTACAGAAAAGGTACACCGTAAACTTACTCCTTATGACCAATTATAATTTACAAGTAAATAAGCTCCATCAACGAATTTTTCGCATGTGAACAGAACTGAAAACACAATTTTCTGAAAATATAGAAAAGGTACTGCATTGCTAAGCATGGAAGACATCAGAATTAGGAAAACACCTGTTGATCATTATGTTCACATTGATAAACAATGTGGTGATACAAAATTACGGCTCTCGATCCATTATGATAAAATAACGAAAAAAAACTTACAGTTGTGACTAAACTGTTAAACAAAACTGTAGACCTTACCGGTCCTTCTACTGAGATAGTTTATGACGAGGCATTAAAAATTGTGGAAAAAAATGGATTTGGTGAATTGAATAGAAGGACATGTCGACTGACGGACGATTTGACTCTAAACCAGCATGTATCAGTCCAAAGCCCGATCAGTCATATTCATGACCTAAGGTGATGGGAGTCAAAAGATGAAAAAACACGCAATGTGAAGAAATAAAACGAAATCTGATCCAAACCCTTCCAATCACACTGTGTACAAAGTATAAAGTAATATAAACAACAATAATAATAGTAAATGTGACGGCGACTGCGAAAATGGGTACAGATGCGGCAAGCCTCATTCTGAGAAAAAGCCGTCTAAAATCACGAGACATTTTGCTGTATTTTTTCTGTGACGTGATCGGAGACTTTTTTTTCACACAATATATTGACTAGTCTAGCAACACATAAGCTTGGACACCATGAAATGTACAATATAATTAAAGTCAAACTATTACTTTGTTTATCAACTGTAATAAACAACTGTTTGATCTCGTAAATTCTTTTATTCTTCGATCGGCAGATCCAATTATCTTTGCTTCTTGCCGACAAACTTGATAACTGCTGTGAAGACATGGTGTGTTAAATAAAATACGACACTAAATTAAATGTGTTACTTATTATATTGGCTTATGAGTTAATTGTTTTGTTTCAAAATAATAAATGTGCATTGTTAATATACTGGAATCCCAAAGATGACACAAGCTTACGCATATTTATAGAAGCACGGACCCGAACGCACCCGGTGTTTACGGGAGATCACTCTAGTTAGTTTCTTAGTGGCGTAATGACAACAACACGTACGTTTACATCTCTCTGAATTGTCATAGTGTGTAATCTGCAATGATGATTACTTGATCAATGAAAACCAAGCCCGGTAGGTGAGATACGATGTTATATTAATGAAGGAGCGTTCAAACTGAGTAGTTAAAGTAGTATCACTTTATCATACGTAAGCTTATACGTATTAGACAGTTTGAATTAATGTACCATGGCACGAAATCATGTTAGACTTGAATCATTAAAATGAGTCAACTATCTGCTGCAACGAACAATATTTGTTGTAGCATTCCAGCAGAAATTATTTTGAATCAGGATAAACCATTTATCGATGAAATAGAGGCTGTTGATCAACTTCATTATTCAAGACTGTACACATCATCCGAGGGTAGCGCCGATGCTTTCAGAGAACTTTCGTCAGATTCCAGTGAAGACGAGTGTAATTACGAGTCCGATAAGTCATCAGATGATAATGATGTTGTATTTGTTTCAACAGATCCCACTGAATGTGACACTATTGAATATAAAGCACAGGCAAAATTTCGTAATGACACATGTGGCTGTAAAGTGTATGGTGGAAAAGCATGTAGTGTAAAAATAGACTTAGAATCGGCATTTGAATTTAGAGAACATTGTCACCAATTAACACATGATGAACTACAGTTGGTAGTAGACTAAAGGTTACACCC
>SAYR01058148.1:0-10701 GCA_004382745.1 Argopecten irradians irradians | reverse complement strand
ACTAAGGAGTTCCTTGTATTGTTTATATTAATTTTTAACCACTACTTTATAATGTGACTTTGTTGTTTTTTCCCTCTTTCTCAGAATTGTTTCAAATATTTTTTAAGCTAAAATCCCTGTCAAAGCGAAAATTTAAACAATTCAAGGCGGAAAATCACGCGCAAAGTGAGTAGTGCTCTACCCTTAATTGCTGATAAAGAATGAAATGTTACGTACCATCTCGTTCGTACCTACCCGTGTAATACTAGTTAGTCTAGGGCAACACACTCATGTCGGCTGAAGCTGTATTGCATGGCTACCCATGCAATAAAGCCTTGTGACATCACAGTGTCAACAAAATTACTCTTTTCTCGGTACAATTTTACCAATTAGTTTTCAGAAACTAGACTGGGTTTACTTTATAGACACAAAAAACAAGGTTTTGTATTGAAAATATCATGAAATTATCATGTATGGAGAATTGACGGGCAGTTGTGTGTTTTTTTTTTAATTTATTTCAAAATGGCGGAAAATCATAGTAGTGGAATTGCAATAAAACGTCATGGTATGAGAGAAAAAAATCCTCTTTCACACCTGGATGTGAAGGATAGGGATATTCTATCCTCACGACCACAAAATGTTGTAAAACCCTTTGAAAGCCTGGGTTTTACAACATGTTGTGATCTCGAGGGTAGAATATCTATATCCATCATATCCACATATGAAAGGGTCTTATAACATTAATCTGTTATTTGTACTACTCATGGATTATGATACAACTTGTAGGCAGTATTAGTAAGCTGACTGCATTCATTTTGTAATAGAAATACAATTTCAGATGAAAACAAAAAGCCATCATTCTTGTCTTGAGATAGTTTAAAATATAGTTAAAATTTTGTCAGTTTTCATCAAACTTATAACTGCCTGCTATGTTGAAAATAATTGGAAAAGTAGTCTTTGGTAAAAACAAGGTGTATTCCAATCAACAGTTTATTAGCTCACCTGGTCCGAAGGACCAAGGTGAGCTTATGGGATACCGCAGCGTCTGGCGTCCGGCGTCCGTCAACAATCGACTTCTTCTCCATAACCGCTGGTCGGATTTCAACAAAATTTGACTGGTAGCATCCTTATGGGCTACCAACTGAAAATTGTACAAATGATGGGGCTAATCCCCCGGGGGCCTGAGGGGCGGGGTCAAAAGGGGTCAATTTGGCTATTTCCATATAAACGACTTCTTCTCTGAAACCAAGCATGGGATAGCACCCATAATGCAATGGTAGCATCCTTATAGGGTGGGGATTCAAAATTGTACAAATGATGGGGCTGACCCCCCGGGGGGCTGAGGGGTGGGGTCAAATGGGGTCACTTTGGCTATTTCCATAAAAACGACTTCTTCTCTGAAACTAAGCAAGAGATAGCACTTATAATGCAATGGTAGTATTGTTATAGGGTGGGGATTCAAAATCGTACAAATGATGGGACTGACCCCCCGGGGGGCCTGAGGGGCGGGGTCAAATGGGGTCACTTTGGCTATTTCCATAAAAAACGACTTCTTCTCTGAAACCAAGCATTGGATAGCACTCATAATGCAATGGTAGTATCGTTATAGGGTGGGGATTCAAAATTGTACAAATGATGGGACTGACCCCCCGGGGGGCCTGAGGGGCGGGGTCAAAAGAGGTCAATTTGGCTATTTCCATATAAACAACTTCTTCTCTGTAACCAAGCATTGGATAGCACCCATAATGCAATGGTAGCATCCTTATAGGGTGGGGATTCAAAATTGTACAAATGATGGGGCTGACCCCCCGGGGTGCTGAGGGGCGGGGTCAAATGGGGTCACTTTGGCTATTTCCATAAAAACGACTTCTTCTCTGAAACTAAGCAAGAGATAGCACTCATAATGCAATGGTAGTATCGTTATAGGGTGGGGATTCAAAATCGTACAAATGATGGGACTGACCCCCCGGGGGGCCTGAGGGGCGGGGTCAAAAGGGGTCAATTTGGCTATTTCCATATAAACGACTTCTTCTCTGAAACCAAGCATGGGATAGCACCCATAATGCAATGGTAGCATCCTTATAGGGTGGGGATTCAAAATTGTACAAATGATGGGGCTGACCCCCCGGGGGCCTGAGGGGCGGGGTCAAAAGGGGCCAATTTGGCTATTTCCATATAAACGACTTCTTCTCTGAAACTAAGCATGGTATAGCTCATAATGCAATGGTTACATCCTTATAGGGTTTGGATTCAAAATTTTGCAAATGATGGGGCTGACCCCCCGGGGGTCTGAAGGGTGGGGTCAAAAGGGGTTAATTAATTCTTCTCTGCAACTAAGAATGGAAGAGCACTTATAATGCAATGGTAGCATCCTTATAGGGTTGGGATTTGAAATTGTACAAATGATAGGGCTGACCCCCGGGGCCTTAGACGGCAATAGATGCGAGGTCAAAAAGGTCAATTAGGCTACTACTTTCATATAAATTACTTTGTCTCTGAACCTATGTATTGGATAGCATATTTGTATGGTATCAATAGCATCATTGTATGGTTGTGATTCAAAATTAAACTTTGGGAGTCAATTTTGCTTATTTTTCTAATTGTCAGAGTCTTGTGATAATTACTAACAAAAAAACTAGGTGAGCGATACAGGCCCTCTGGGCCTCTTGTGTTTTGTCCCTTATCAGTTGAACTGCATTATGCATAAAAAATGTTTGGTTAAAATGTGTACATTAAAACCAAAACCATAATAACACAACATTAATAATATTTGTTTCAGAAAAAAGCAGATATGAGTTTGAACAAGGCTATTACACTGTTGCTGAAGGTGCTGGATCAGCAACTATTACAATCAGAAGGATCTCTGGAACAAATGGATCCAACACTATACAATTACAGGCTAACAATGGCTTAGCAACAGCTGGCTCAGACTTCCAGACTCCAGTGGTCTCCATTGTGTTTGCAGATTCACAGTCCAGTGATTCCATAGATATCCAAATAACAGATGATGCGGTAAAGTATTGTTCATTTACATTTAGAATTACATGTTACCTTTTCTGTATTTGTTGCAGTAGGATGTAAAAAAAGCAAATCATTCAAGTATGATGACTATGTGGTTTGTCCTTCATTACATCTGCAAATATTTTTTGTTAATACTGTTAGTCACAACAAAATTTGTACATAAAAAGATCAAATTTACTTTGTAGATCTACTTAAACTATACTGAGTATTTGCACAACAGTACTGTGATTAAAGAAAACTCAAAAAAAAGAAAACCGATCAGATAAAATAGGTTTTTTATTTACATTTGAAGTTCTTTACTACTATTTCTTTAAAAGCTACAAAGAGAAGTTTCTCAAATTTCATATATAAATTATATCCCATATTGTGCACATTATATGATCAGAAATCAACAATGCTAATATTAAAATGTAGCGGCAGTGGCCAAGTGGTTAAGATGTTCCAACATTTTACCACTAGCCCTCAACCTCTGGGTTGCGATTTTGATCCCATGTCGGGCAAGTTCCTGGAACGTCCTTAAATGACCCTGCTGTTCATAGGGGTTTAGGTAAAACTAAACAAACCAAACAAAAGATAATAAATTGGAGTGTGTTATTGTTAATACTCAGAGAGTCCTTCTAGGTTTCACTCTGAAATTCCAAATTCACATTAATTCTCCTCTCCTTAGCTGTGTATAGCGTATAAACTGTGTCAGCTAGTAAATATCTAAATATTTCGATATCTAATTTAAAACATATGTACTTGTGTGTCATTTGCAGATTGATGAAACAGATGAGGATTTTTCCATCACTCTGATTAGTGTCGACAATCGAGGAATGCTTGGAAGCCTAGTCACAACCAACGTGACCATCCTTGATGATGATTGTAAGGATGGATCCACTTATGTCTTAACATCATGACAACTTTAAATAAACAAACGTCGTCATAGCATGACTACTTTAAATGAACAAACGTCTTAATGGCATGACTACTTTAAATGAAAAAACATCTTAACATCATGACTACTTTAAATAAACAAATATCTTCATAGCATGAATACTTTAAATGAACAAACATCTTAACATCATGACTACTTTAAATAAACAAACGTCGTCATAGCATGACTACTTTAAATGAACAAACATCTTAATTTCATGACTACTTTAAATGAACAAACATCTTAATATCATGACTACTTTAAATAAACAAACATCTTCATAGCATGACTACTTTAAATGAACAAACATCTTAATTTCATGACTACTTTAAATGAACAAACATCTTAACATCATGACTACTTTAAATAAACAAACGTCGTCATAGCATGACTACTTTAAATGAACAAACATCTTAATATCATGACTACTTTAAATGAACAAACATCTTAACATCATGACTACTTTAAATAAACAAACTACGTCAGCTTAACATTCAATGACTAACTTTAAGAACAAACGATCGTTAATGGATGACTACTTTTAATGAAAAAACATCTTAACATCATGACTACTTTAAATGAACAACGTCTTCATAGCATGACTACTTTAATGAACAAACATCTTAATATCATGGACTACTTTAAATGAACAAACATTTAATATCATGATACTTTTAAATCATCAAAAATCTTAATATCATGACTACTTTAAATAAACAAACGTTGTCATAGCATGACTACTTTAAATGAACAAACGTCTTAATGGCATGACTACTTTAAATGATCAAACATCTTAATATCATGACTACTTTAAAGATGAACAAACATTTACATCATGCACTACTTTAAATAAACAAACGTCTTCATTAGCATGACTACTTTAATGAACAAACATCTTAATATCATGACTACTTTAAATAAACAAACGTTGTCATAGCATGACTACTTTAAATGAACAAACGTCTTAATGGCATGACTACTTTAAATGATCAAACATCTTAATATCATGACTACTTTAAATGATCAAACGTCTTAATGGCATGAATACTTTAAATGAACAAACATCTTAACATCATGACTACTTTAAATAAACAAACGTCTTCATAGCATGACAACTTTAAATGAACAAACGTCTTAATGGCATGACTTACTTAAATGATCAAACATCTTAATATCATGACTACTTTAAATGAATACAAACGTCTTAATGGCATGCAATAACTTTAAATGACAACATACATAACATCATGACTACTTTAAATAAACAAACGTCTTCATAGCATGACAACTTTAAATGAACAAACGTCTTAATGGCATGACTACTTTAAATGATCAAACATCTTAATATCATGACTACTTAAAATGAACAAACGTCTTAATGACATGAATACTTTAAATGAACAAACATCTTAACGTCATGACTACTTTAAATAAACAAACGTCTTCATAGCATGACAACTTTAAATGAACAAACATCTTAATATCATGACTACTTAAAATAAACAAACGTCTTCATAGCATGACTACTTTAAGGTAGCTCCATACTTTTGGAAAAACCCATGTCATTTTTTTCTAACAGGTCTTATTTTCTTGCATTTTTCATGTAGATTTCAAATCTGTAAAGATAAATGGGTGTTCTCGAACTACTTTTTGAGATATTTGAGCTTGAAATATACCATCCATGCAAATTTGCTGACCGAAAATAGAAAAATTCATAAAATTATGTTTTCTGTAATATTAGGGTGAATGTAGTCTCGATCCTGTTGATTTTTTGTCCTAAATTTCTTAGAACAATATACAAAACTATTTTATTTTTACAAATGCTAACTAATTTTTGTTATTTCCCAGGACCGTTTCTATACGTAATTACCATGTTATGCCATATTTTCGCCCGTAAAAGATCAATGAATAGGCCAAAAAGGAAATAAAACCCATGTCAATTTCACAATATTTGTATATGATATGCCCAAGGTAATATGTTTTTCAAATATCATATAAAAACACGGGGTCCTCGATCAAAATTTCACAATTTTGTAAGCTTGAAGTTTGTAACTCGCAACCCTACCCCCATTTCATCTAGTGCTAAGATGGGTTATATTTGACTATTTTTTGAAAATCATGCCGCAAAAAAAACATTCAACATCAGTTCCTACGTTTTTGTGATGTTATATCTGGTTTATGTCTGTTTGTTTTTATGATTTTCTCCAAATTGTGTGTTTAAAGGAAATCCGTATGCAATTTTTTTAGAATTCCGGAATTTCAGTTCGGCCGGGTCCCGTCTTATGATTAATAGCGACGAACGGCACTTCCGGTGTTTAAAAATCCATTCTCATTTACGACCGGGACCGCAAAAACCTCAGAGATAGCATATAATTTTCACTTCACTGCTTTTATTTGATTTATTTAATGATTTTAAACATTCAATATTATATGTAGACAATTTTCACCTATTGAAAAAATATCCAAGTGTGATGTCGTGGCGTATTGGAAACCATTCTGGAATTCAAAACAACCTCTGCAACTTCCGGTATAGCGTCAAATGAATTGGCGCGATTTTCAAAAGTATGGACCTACCTTAAATAAATAAACAAACATCTTAATTTCATGACTACTTTAAATGAACAAACGTCTTCATAGCATGACTACTTTAAATGAACAAACGTCTTCATAGCATGACTACTTTAAATAAACAAACATCTTAACATCATGACTACTTTAAATAAACAAACATCTTAATTTCATGACTACTTTTAAATAAAAAATATCTTCATAGCATGATAAATTTTAAATGAACAAACATCTAATTTCAGTGATATTTGAAATGAAAACGTCTTCCTAGCAATGGGGTTTAATAAACAACGTCTTCATAGATCGACTTTTAAATGAAACAAACGTCTTAATGGCATGACTACTTTTAAATGAACAAACATCTTAATTTCATCGATACTTTAAGATGAACAAACATTTAAATCATGCTACTTTAAATGAATCAACATTTAATATATGCTACTTTAAATAAACAAACAATCTTAATTTATGACTACTTTAAATGACAAACTTTATGATCATGACTACTTTAAATAAAGCAAATATCTTCATAGGCATGATCTATTTAAATGAACAAACATCTTAATTTCATGACTACTTTAAATGAACAAACGTCTTCATAAGGCATCGACTACTTTTAGAATGAAAGCAAACGTCTTCATAGCATGACTTACTTTAAATGAACTAAACGTCTTAATGGCTGACTATTTAAATGAACTAACATCTTAAAAATTTCATGATACTTTAAATTAAACAATACGTCTTAAATAATGACTACTTTTAAATATAACAAACATTTCATAGCATGCCTACTTTATAATAAACAAACGTCTTTCATAGCATGAAGATTTTAAATGAACAAACATCTTAAATCAATGACTACTTTAACTGAAGACAAACATCTTAGAGTTTCAATGGATACATTTAAATGACAACATCTTAACATCATGATAACTTTAAATAAACAAATATCTTCTAGCATGAACTACTTTAAAATGAACAAACGTTTATGGCATGACCTACTTTATTGAGACAACATTTAATTTCAATGACTACTGTTAATGAACACATTTAACTCATGATAATTAAGTTGAACAAACATATTAACACTCATGATATTTAAATAAACAAAATCTTCATAGCATGACTATTTAAATGCAACAAACATCTTTAATTTCATGACTATTTTAAAATGAACAAACATCTTAACATCGGATGACTACTTTTAAATAAACAAATATTTCATCGAGCAGATGATTATTTAAATGCAATTGAACATTTAATTTCATGCTACTTTAATGAACACATCTTAATATCAATGACTCTTTAAATGAAGCAAACGTCTTTAATGGCTGATACTTTAAATGAACAAACATCTTAATTTCATGACTACTTTTAAATGAAGCAAACATCTTAACATCATTGACTACTTTAAATACAACAAACATCCTATTTCATGACTAATTTTTAAATGAACGTCTTAATGCCGTTAATAGCGTGAACTATTTAAATGAGCGTCTTACCATGCATTAACTAGCGTGACTACTTTAAATGAAACGTTTACTGCCGTTAATATCATGACTATGTTAAATGAACGTCCTTAATGCCGTTAATTAGCGTGACTACTTTAAATGATACGTCTTATGTAAGCATGACTACTTTTAATGAACTAATGGCGGTCTCATTAGGCATGCACTTACCTTTAAATAAACAAACAATGCTTAATATCAATGACTTACTTTAAATACATCATGACTCACTTTAAAACACATACTCTACATCCTGACTACTTTAATAAACAAAATATCTTCATAGCATGACACTTAATTGAACAGTTTAGTGACCATTTTCAATGACTACTTTAAATGAACAAAGTTCCTTCAATAGCATGACTACTTTTAAAATAAACCAAACGTCTTCATAGCATGACTACTTTATAATGAAACAAACGTCTTAATGGCATGACTCACTTTAAATGAACAAACATCCTAATTTCATGACTACTTTAAATGACAAACATCTTAACATTTCATGGACTACTTTAAGATGAATCAAAAACATCTTAATATCCATGACTAACTTTATATAAACAAAACATACCTTAATTTTCATGACTACTTAAATAAACATAACTTAACATTCATGACTACTCTAAAAAACAAATTCAATAGCTAACACTTTAAAATGAACATAACCATCTAATTTCATTTGATGGACTACTTTCAATGAACAACACGGTCTTCCATAGCATGTACTACATTTAAATAAACAAACCGTCCTTCCATAGCATGACTACTTTAAATGCACAAACGTCTTCAATGGCATGATACTTTAAATGAACACAACATCTTAATTTCATGACTACCTTCTAAGATAAAACAAACGTCTTTAACATCATGACTACTTTAACATAACAACATCTTCATAGCATGACTACTTCTAAAATCAACAAACGTCTTCATAGCATTGACCAAAAGCTTTAATGAAAAACATCTTGAACGATCATGACTACTTTTAAATAGTAACAAACATCTTAATTCATGAACTGCTCATTAAAATGAACAAAACATTCCTTAACATCATGACTATTTAAATTAAACAACTATCATCATAGCATGACCTACTTTAAAGAAACAAACGTCTTAATGGGATGACTTACTTTAAGCAATAAACATTTAATTTTCATGACTACTTTTTAAATGAACAACTTCTTAACATCATGATCGTACATAAGTGAACAACTCTTAACATCATGACTACTTTAAATAAACAAATATCTTCATAGCATGACTACTTTAAATGATACAAACCCTGAATTTTCATGACTTACTTTAAATGAACAAACATCTTAACATCATGACTACTTTAAAGATAAACAAATCATATCTTCATAGCCATGACTACTTTAAATGAACAAACATCCCTTAATTTATGACTACTTTTAATGAACAAGACATCTTTATTCTGACTTACTTTAAATGCACAAACATGCCCTCTTTCTTAATGCATGACTATTTAAATGAAGCAAAAACATGCTTAATTCATGACTACTTTAAATGATCAAACATCTTAACATCATGACTACTTTAAACTAAACAAACATCTAGATTTCAATGACTACTATTAAATGACGTTCTTAATGCCGTTAATAGGTGACTACTTTAAATGAACGTCTTAATGCCTTATAGAGTGACTAAACTTTTAATGAACGTCTTAATGCCGTTAATTCATCATGACTACTTTAAATTGAACGTCTTATGCCGTTAATAGCGTGACTACTTTAAATGAACGTCTTAATGCCGTTATGAGCGTGACTACTTTAATGAACGTTTAATGCGTTAATAGCGTGAGCTAACTTTAAATGAAACGTTTAATGCGTTAATAGCGTGACTACCTTTAAATGAACGTCTTAATGCCGTTTTTTTTTTTTTTTTTTTTTTTTTTAAAATTAATTAGCGTGCTACTTTAAATGAACGTTTAGATGCTGTTAATAGCGTGACTACTTTAATGAACGTGCTTATGCCGTTAATGAGCGTGACTACTTTAATGAAGCGTCTTAATGCCGTTAATAGCGTGACTACTTTAATGAACGTCTTAATGCTGTTTAATAGCGTGAACTACTTAAATTGAACGTCTTAATGCCGTTAATTAGCGTGACTACTTTTTAAATGAACGTCTTAATGCCGTTTAATAGCGTGACCTACTTTAATAACAATTTAAGTTTTAACATGTTGATTTGTCATTGTAACATGTCATTGTTTGATTCTGCCAATTTGCAGGATTGATCCTTTTATTCTTAAAATTGTTTCGTTACAACATAATTTTTTGCCTTTTTTTTTAGTGTGAGATGCGATCACAGGGTTTTCTGGTGTCTGATACCGATCCAGCAATTCTCAGTAGAAAAAAGTGTGAGAAATGCCCAAGTCTATACGATTATAGAAAGCAGAAGGGACTTGATGATTGTGTCAGTTTTGTGCAGTGGATTAATGCCAATGTTCAAACAGCCAATACGCAAGGGACAGATTGGTGATGTTCGTCTAAGTATTCAATATTTGCAGTGATTCAACGCTGTACTGTTACGTTTTCATGTTTTAAATCTGCAAATTGACCATTATGTTTTTTTTTAATGATCTCTTTTTCAGTCTTTTTCTGTGACAAAGGTTTAGTATGACGGCTCCTGCTAACCCAGTAAGAATGTCTTCCTTGTGAGCAAGGCAATCTCTCTCAACAACACAACC
>SAYR01058096.1:0-20313 GCA_004382745.1 Argopecten irradians irradians | reverse complement strand
CAGAACGAAAAACTCTGTTATAACAGAGTTTGTCGTTCTTCCTTCTTATTATCATATTGCTATCTTTTTTAAAAATTTGGGAAAAGTTTATTTAGATATTACAAGCTCGAGAATAAGGGAAATCCCGCATCGTTTGTAACACTGGCGGTACACAAGCAAGAATACGTGGGTCTAACTGATGTGTATAGATTAGAATAAAGATATTTTTGGGCAATCAAAATGGTGACAATATTTTTTGGAAATTGGCAATATTAACAAAAAGCCCTCTCTACAGATACAAATTCAGCTTGATTCATCTCAGCATGATATACTAAAGATCATATTAAACAAAACAATGGTCATTCTTAGGCGACATTTAAATAAAACTTTCTTAAAGCAGATATTTCCAATAGCTGATATCATTTGACCAATTTACTAATCCTGTCTCGTTTTAATAAAACTTTTTTTTTCTATTTAGTGACATCGGTGATAATACTGTTATTTCGCGCAATTTGTTTCAGTCTTGAAACACTAACAAAGGGGACTTTTTAGCTCTTTTCAAGTTGAATAAGTTTTTTCAATGTACTCTGTATAGAATAGATTTGATTTAAAGTAGTAAATTAAAATTTTAACCATACAGATACTTAATCGAATTTCTTTGAAAATGTTGATTATTATCACATTCTTTCTACTGAAGAAAAGAAGAAAAATAAGTCAGATTAGAATTTCAGATGGAATGTTTAATCCTTATAAATAAGAAAAGTCACATAATATTGATGGAAGTTTGCCAAAGATATAAAAAAAGGCATTAGTGTAATACAAAAATATAGTGTTATTAAAAAATAAAGTGTATACAAAAATTAGTGTAATTAAAAATATGTATAATGCAACTGTAGTGTGAATACAAAATATAGTGTAATACAAAAAGTAAAGGTGTGATACAAAAATAGTGATACAAAAAATATGTAGTAATACAAATCATAAGTGTATTACAAACATAAAAGTGTGATACAAAAATATAGTGTAATTAAAAAATATGTGTATTGCAAACATTTAGTGGTATACAAAATGATACTGCTAATGCAAACTTATAGTGTAAGGTACAAAAAATATAGGTGGATACAAAATTAAGTCGTAAATTAAAATATAGTGTCAATACAAAGGATTAAGTGGAATACAAATATGTGTAATACAAAAACTATGTGTACGTAATGCACAATTAAGTTAATACAAAAAATACAGTTTATACAAAAATTAGTTGTAAATAAAACAACATATCGTTGTAACTACAAATTAAAGGTCCTTAAAATATAGGTAATGGGCAAAAAAATATAGTGTAATACAAATATAGTGTACATACAAAATATAGTTTATCACAAAAACATAGGTGTAATAAAAAATTATTATAGTTGTAATACAATTTATAAGGTACTTAAAAATCTAGTGGTTAATGCAAACATAATTCACTTGTAATACAAAAAATATAGTGTAATACTTTAAAATATAACTTGTATACGAAAACTTAGTGTATACAAAAATAAAGTTGTCATACAAAGTAAGTGTATACAAAAAATATAGTTGTGAATACAAAAAATATAAGTGTTATGCAAAATATAGTGTTATACAAAAAAGTATAGTGTAGATACTAAATATATTTGTAATACAAAATATAGTTCATACAAAAGATAGTGTATACAAAAATATAGTGTATCAAAAAATTAGTATGTATGCAAAAAATATAGTGTATACAAAATATGTGTTTACAAAACTATAACATATTTGTAGGAATTAAATATGCAAGAAATGAGCTATTTCCTTAGGCCGGACAAGTCATTTACTTGTAGTATACCGAACTTTAATTGTTCATTACAGTGAATACCCACATAGACACTAATCATGCGTACATTGATATTGTCTATGGTATCCCAATGCCTAAATCCATACCCCACTTTATATAACAATCACATTCGGCATCAGCAGGCCAATTGTGGCTTTTATGAAATTCTAATTATTTCCGTTTTTATTTGAGGTTTTGAATAAGGTACCTCAAATTTCGATTTATTTGAAAATCAAGGTTACTTTTTTAAAAGAAAGGAACTCCTTTGAAAATTACAAATAAATGCATAATAAAATGGAAAAGTTCATTTGTACGTTTCTAAAACGGACACTTTAATGGCACGCGCTACGATAGTACATAAAAATGTTTAAAAAATAAAACAAAAGTTATAAGGATAAGCCTATCGACGACATGAAAAAGGGCACCATTAAGCACTTAAGGATTATCTAAATACGTCGTATGTCATTGCTCTTAACATCCATTTATTGGTGATTTAGTCTGAACCAAATTAACCTTTAACCCTTTGTTCCCGGAAGTGGACCGTTCCTCCAGGACACTGCCATTTCAGCGCACCTCCCACAACCAAACAATAAACGCTATGAAAGCTGGTCCAGCAACCGGGAAATGATTGGTCCGTAGGTTATTTGTCTGTTCAAAAACCTGTGATAGGAAAGGCTTCCGAAACAGACAAGGTCGATAGCGCTTATTAATTACGAACCAAGGAAGACGACGTATGAATTTATGATTTTCTGTCGTCCTGACACTGAATATTTTATAGGTCAACATCGTTGGACATGTGGATGTTGGTCCAAGGTGAGACGATTTTTCCTAAGTTTTTGGTTATACTGCTATTAATTACGTTTTTCTGGGCTTACATTGATGACCAAAAAAGTTAATCTCACGAAGCTGTGAATATCAGAACACAAAGCAACCATAAAACGTCGGGGGAGAGAGAGAGAAGAAAGAGGGGGGAGGAGAGAGGGAGAGAGAGGAGGAGAGAGAGAAGACGAGAGAGGGGGGGAGAGAGAGTTGACCCTTTCTGTATCCTGCAGTTACCCTGAGACAGTGGGGATCATCTCTTGTATTCTGCAGTACCTGAGACAGGGGGATTCATCTCTGCTGATCGCTGCAGTTACCCTGAGACAGGGGGTCATCTCTGTATCCTGCGTACCCTGAGACAGGGAACATCTCGTGTATCTTGGCAGTTTTGCCTGAGAGAAGGGATCATTTCTTTATTCTGAAGTGCCGCTTAGAAGAGGGTCTATTTTCTGGTATTCTTGCAGGTGCTCTGAGAGCAGAAGAACATTTTATATCCTGCAGTGTCCCGAGAGAGATAATCCTTTCTGTGTCCTTCATTGCCCTGAGAGAGAGGATCGTTTTTAACACGCAGTGCGCCTGTAGAAAGAGAGAGGTAATTTCTGTATATCCTGCAGTGCCCCGGAGAGTTGATCGATGGTTATGCTATCCTGTAGTGCCCTGAGGGAGGATCATTTTTGTATCATGTAGATGCCCGTGTGAGAAAGGAGAGGATCATTTGTTATCTGTAGTGCTGCTGAGAAAGAGGACATTTTCTGATCCTGTAAGTGCCCTGAAGAGAGGAATCATATTTATATCCTGCAGTACTCTGAGAAAGAGGTTCTTTCTGTATCCTGCAGTGTTCCTGAGGACCGCAGGGATCCGTTCTGTATCCTGCAGTGCCCTGTGAGAAGAGAGAGGTATTTTTTTGTATCTGCCAGTACTCTGAGAAAGGGGGTCATTTCTGTATTCTGCAGGGCCACTGAAGTGATTTTATCTGTATCCTTCAGTGTTCTGAGAGAGAGATCATTTTTGCATCCTGCATTGCCGCTGAGAGAGAGGATTCGCTTTTTGTATCCTTACATACTGTAAGACAGGAGGGTCATTTTTGATATCCTGCAGTTTGCCCTGTGAGAAAGAGAGAGGATAATTTTTTGTATCTGTAGTACTTGTGAGAAGAAATAATTTTATCTTGGATATCCGCAGTTGCCCTGAGAGGGAAGGATTCAATTTTGTATCCTGCAGTGCCCGAGAGAGTATCATTTTGTATCTGCGCCGCCCTGAGAAGAAATGTTCATTTCTGTTACATGAGTTCTCTGTGGTTGAGGATCTTTTCTGTATCTGCGTGCCCTGTGAGGAGGAACCAGAGAAAGGACTATTTCGTGTATTCCTTTTAGAACCTCTGCGAAAGAGGGTCATTTCTGAATCCTGCAGCTGCTGAGAAGGATCCTTTCTGTATCCTGCAGTGTTTTTTTTTGGGGGGGGGCCCCAGCCCTGTGAGAGGAGCAAGATCTTCTGTATCTAGCAGTACTCTGGACAGGAGCATTTCTGTATTACTGCATGCCTGAGGACAATTGATCTTTCTATATCTGTCAGTCGCCCCCAGAGAAGGGATCATCTTTTGTATCCTTCGTGCCGCTGAGGGAGATCATCTATGTCTGTATTCTGCAGTGCCCTGAGACAGGCATTATTTTTGTATTCTACCGTGCCGTGAGAGAAAATGATCATTTCTGTACCCATGCAGTGCCCTGTGAGAAGAGTATCCTTTCTGTGTCCTGCACGCATGTGAGAAAGGAGAGGATCATGTTTGTCTCTGTATTGATCGATGAGCGGGATCCTTTCTGTATCTGCGTGGCCTGGTGAGAAGATAGAGAATATCATTCTGTATCCTGCCAGTACTCTGAAGAAAGAGGGCCTTTTCTGTATACTGGCGTGCCTGAGAATGATCCTTGTGTATCCTGCACTTGCCTCAGAGAGAGGACATTTTTGTATCCTTCAGTGCCCCTGGGACGATAATCCTGTCTGTAGTCTGCAGTGCCTTGAGAGCAGGATTCATTTTGCTATCCTAGCGTGCCGTGAGAGAATGATCATTTCTGCTACCATGAGTTGCCCCTGTGAGAGAGATCTTTTCTGTATCCTCGCAGTGCACTGAGGGGGGGGGGTTCTTTTCTCGATATCTGCACAAGACTTTAGGGCTGTCTCGATCTGATGCACTTCTCGCAGTGTAGTAAACGTTTGAAACATAGCGTTGGAGTAAGGGGCAGACTGCACACGGGACTATCCCACAACGTTTACGACCGGATCAACCTTCTCTCTATCTTCCTGCATTACCAAAGAAGTATAACATTGTCGGGTTTTTGTTTAAGCATGTAGATCACACTGTGTTTCTTTCCTTATTTAATACGTAATCTTAGATACGCGTACTGGGAATTGCCTATTGCAACTGGCATTAATCAATTATCAACATTATTGCCGTAAGCTGAACGGACATCGCTAAATAACTTAATTCACGACAAGTCAGCCACCAAACATATGAAAGTTGGATGCGATTGTGTTTTTTCACTTAACATATTGCGGTGCAGGTTTTCACAATATAGATCACATATTTTATATTTTTTAATGAATGTATTTCGGTCAAACTGGCAGAATTACTGTTCTCCTATAACTCCAGGTACTTATGTACTGAACGGATGATTGTCGTGTCTGATCCGGCCTGTTCAAGCTGTCAAACAAAATGGATTCCTTTGATTCTGTATTTCTTGTCTTGCTTTTAAATCACGTGAATTTGAATTATATATTCAAAATCGCGTCTCCGTGAGAAGTTGTTATTGAATCGGACACAAATGAGTATATTATACGTACACTTTGTCGAGGGTATTTGAGAACAGCGAAGCAATTATTCGCAGTTGCCGGGCCCATAGGACGGACATTGAACTTCATCCTGCGAGAGATGATTGACGAGGCTTCTTTTGTCGTCTTGAAGTTTATAATGTCGGTCTTTCGCAAAATTGCAGGATCTAGAATGTGGAACAGACTTTCCCTACTGCACCCAACAGATATTTGGGAAGTGGAAACAGTGTTACCTCACTCACACAACAGATACTTGGGATGGTGGAAACAGACGTCTGACCTCACTCATGCACAAGATATTGTGGATATGGAAAACATGCTTGTTACCTCATAAACACAACAAGATATTTAGGATAGTGAAAACAATGTTACTCACCAACCAACAAGATATTTAGGATGGTGGAACAAGGATGTTATCTCACTCACCACAGATAATTTAGGTGTGGAAATGTTACCTCACTCAACACACAAGATATTGGATGGTTTGGAACAGATGTTACCTCATCACCCAGCAGATATTTAGGATAGTAGAAACAGAATGTTACCTACTAACCCAACAAGATATTTAGAATGGTGGAAAACAAGATGTACCACTCACTGTAACTCAACAGATATTTAGGTGGTGGAAACAAATGTTACCTCACTCAACCAACAAAGATATTAGGATAGTAGAAAATTTTTACCTCACTTTACCTCAACAAAGATAGTTGAGGATGGTGAAACAGCTTGTTACATCATCAACCCTAAGATATTTTAGGATGTGGAAAAACGATGTAACTCCTCAACACAACAGATTGAGGATGATGGAAACAGATATTCCTCACTCAACCCAACAAGATATTTGAGGGATAGTGAACAGATGTTACCTCCTTAACCTAACACTATTTAGGATGGTGGAAAAAGATGTTACTTTACTTCAACCCACAAGATATTTGGATAGTAGAACAGATGTTACCTCCACTTTAACTCACAAGTACTTAGGTTGGTGGAGAAAGAACGTTACTCACTCAACCAACAAGTTATTTAGGGTTAGTAGAACATATGTTACCCTCACTTTAAATCAAAACAAGATATTTAGGATGGTGGAACAATGTTACTCACTCAAACCCAACAAGATATATAGGTGGTGGAAAGATGTTATCTCACTCACCCACAAGATGTTAGGATTTAGAGACAATGTTATCCTCACTCAACTTCACAATATTTAGAATCGGTGGAAAAGATGTTAAGCCTCACTCACTCCAACAGTATTTGGATGTGGGAAAACAGGTAACTCACTCACAACAAATATTTAGGGATGGTGGAAACAAATTTTATCTCACTAACTCTAACAAGATATTTTAGGTATGGTTGGAGACAGATGTTACACCAGCCTCAACAAGATATTTAGATTCAATCAACAAGATTATTGTGGTGATGAACATCTTTACCTATCAACTAACAATATATTTAGGAAGGGTGGAAACAGTGTTACCTCACTCACACCCAACAGATATTTAGGATGGTGGGAAACAGATGTTTTTACCTCAACTCACCCAACAAGATATTTTAGGATAGTGGGGAAAGATGTTTTACCTCACTCAAATCCCAAACAGATATTAGGATGGGAACACTAAATTTAACTTTATCACAAGATATTTGGATAGTGGAAACAGATGTTACCTTACTTCAACCCAACAGATATTTGGATTGTGAAAGCAGTTTTATTCACTCAGCCCAACAAGATATTAGGGATAGTGGAAACAGATGTTACTCATCACCCAACAAGATACTAGGATGTGGACAGGGATGTTCCTCATTCACCCAACAATTATTAGGATTGTTGGAAACAGATATTAAATTCATCTAACTCAACAAGATATTTAGATCGGTGGAAACAGATGTTATCACATCAAACAACAAGATATTTAGGATTGTAGAAAAGATGTTATCTCCACTCACCACACAAGATATTTGGATGTGGAAACAGATGTTACTCACTCATCACAGATATTTGGATAGGTGGAAAAGGTAAACTCATCAACCCAACAGATATTTAGGATGGTGATACAGATTGTTACCCTCACTCAAGCTCAACAAGCTATTTAGGTGGTTGGAACATAGATGTTACTCACTCACCTACAAGATATTGGGTGGTGGAAACAGAGTTACCTCAATCAACCACAAAGATATTTGGTGGTGGGAAACCGATGTTACCTACTCAACCATTCGATTTTAGGATAGTTGTGAACAGATTTACCTCACTCAACACAACAGATATTTAGGTCGTTGGCGATGTTTACCTCACTTAACCACACAAGATATTTAGGATTGGTATACAGATGTTACCTCACTCAACTCAACAAGATATTTGTAGGATCGGTTGGAAACAGATTTTACCTCACTGAAATCAAAAGATATTAGGATGGTTTGTTGGAAACAGATGTTACCTCACTCAACCCACGTATTCTAGGATGGTGGGAAACGATGTTACCTCACTCACCAACATATATTTAGGATTGGTTGGAAACGATGTTACTTCACTCAACACTCAACACGATATTTCGGATGATGGAACAGATTTTACCTTCACTCACTCAACAATATATTTGGATTGGTGGAACAGATGTACTCACTAAGCTCAACAAGATTTTAGGATGGTGGAACGATGTTACTCCTCACTCACCAGTATTTAGGATTGATGGAAACAGTTTTGACCTTCACTCAAACTCAACAAGGATAATTTTAGGATAGTGGGAACAGATGGTTAACTTCACTCACCCAACAGATATGTAGTGATGTGGAAACAGATGTTACCTCACTCAAACCAACAAGTTTACTTTAGGTGGTGGAAACGAGCTTAACATCACTCAACACAACAAGATAATGTAGGATGTGGAAAACAGATGTTACCTCACTCAACCCAAAGATATTTAGGATCAGTGGAACAGATGTTACTCACTCAACCAACAAGTATTTAGGATGGTGGAAACAGATGTTCTCACTCACCAGCAAGTATTACTAGGATATGTAGAAAAGAATGTTACCTCACTTCAAACCCAAAACAAGATATTTAGATGGTGGAAAAGATGTTCAGCCTCACTTAACAACAAGATATTAGGATTTGGTGGAACAAATGTTACTACCACCCAGACAGATATTTGAGAGATAGTAGAACATATGTTACTCACTAACTCAACAAGATATTTAGGATTGTGGAACAGATGGTTACATCACTAAACCACAGTATTATGGGAATGGTGGAAACGATGTAACTCACTCACCAACCAAGGAATTGAGGATGATGTTAAACAGATATTACCTAAACTCAAACCACAGTATTTAGGATAGTGGAAAACAGTGCTACCTCACTCAACCAACAAGATATTTTAGGATGGTGAAACAATTGTTACCTCACTCAACCAACAGATATTTAGGATAGTAGAAACAGTGTTACCCTCACTTTAACTCAACCAGATATTTAGCCGATGTGGAAAAGAACGTTACCTCACTCAACCCCAACAAAGAATTTTGCGATGTTAGAAACAGTATGTTACGATCACTTACTCACACAAGATATTAGGATTGGTGGAAACAGATGTTACCTCATACCAACAGATTATTGGATAGTTGAATCATATGTTACCTCATCAACTACAAGGTATTTGGATTGGTGGGAAACAGATGTTACAATCACTCACCAACAAGTATTTAGGATGGTGGAAACGATGTAACGCACTTCAAACAACAAGAATTGGGATTGATGAAAACAGATATTACCTCACTCAAGCCAACAAAGATATATAGGATAGTGGAAAACAGATGTTACCTCACTCAACCCACAATATTTTAGAGGTGGAAAAGACTTGGTTACATACTCACTCAACAAGATATTTTAGGTAGCTGAACAGATGATTCCTCAGCTCAACCAACAGATATTAGCGATGGTGAAAAAGATGTTTATCTCACGTCAACCCAACAAGATGATTGCGATGGTGGACAAATGTTACTTCAACTTAACCTCAAAAGATATTTAGGATGGTGGAACAGATGTTATCTCACTCACCCAAAAGATGCTTAAGGTTGTAAGAAAACAACTTGTTATCTCACTAACTCAAACTATTAGGATGGTGGACAACGATGTACTCACTCAATCAACAAGATATTGGATGTGGAAACAAGTAACTCACTCACCCAACAAGATATTTAGGTGGTGGAAAAACAATTTATCTCACTCAAACTCAACAAGATATTTAGGATGGTGGAAGACAGTGTTCCTCACTCAACTCACAAGTTATTTAAGATCAACTCACACAGATATTTTAGGATGATGGAAACAGATTTTTACCTCACTAACTCCAACATTATATTTGGATGGTGGAACAGATGTAACTCACTCAACTCAACAGGCTATTTAGGAATGTGGAAACCAGATGTTTACCTCACTCAACTCAACAAGATATTTAGGATAGTGAAAGCAGGATGTTACCTCACTCACCCAACAAGTTTTGGATTGGTGGAAAAGTGTTCTCATCAACCCAACAAGAATTTTAGGATGTGGGGAAACAGATGTTACCTCATCAGCCTCACAGATATTTAGGATAGTGGAAACAATGTTACCTCACGTCAACCACAACAAGATATTTAGGTTGTGGAAACACATATTATTTACTTTACCTCAACGAGATTTTAGCTGTAGTGAACAGATGTTACCTTACTCAACCCAACAATGTACTTTAGGTTGTGGAACAGATATAATTCCTCAGCCCACAAGATATTTAAGCGATAGTGGAAACAGATGTTACCTCACTACACCGCAAACAGATACTTAGATAGTTGGAACAGATGTTACCTCACCTCACCCAACAGATATTTAGGATTGGTGGGAAACGATTTTACCTCACTCAATCAACAATATATTTAGGATTTGTGGAAACGATTTTACTCACTGAAATCAAAAAAGATATTTTGGATGGTGGAAACAGATGTTACTCACTTCACCAAAAGATTTTAGGAATGGTGGAAGATGTTACGTCACCTTAACTCAACAAGATATTTTGGATGGTGGAACAGGTAACTCATCAAACCAACAAGTATTAGGATGAGTGGAAACAGCTTTTTACTCTCACTCAAACTAACAATATATTTAGGATGGTGGAAAGATGTAACCTCATAATCAACAGATTATTAGGATGGTTTGGAAAGATGTTACCTCACTAAACTCAACAAGATATTAGGATGATTGGAAAACAGTTTACCTCACTCAACTCAACAAGATATTTAGGATAGTGGACAGATGATTACTCACTCAACCAACAAGTATGTAGGTGGTGGAAACAGTTTACTTCCTTCAAAACCAGATATTTAGGGATGGTGGAACAGATGTCGCTCATCTCAACACAACAGTATTAGGTGTGGACAGATGTTACCTCCTCAAGCCCACAAGATATTTAGGATCAGTGGAAAAGATGTTACTCATCACACAACAAGATATTTAGGATGGTGAAACTGATGTGTACCTCCTCAGCAGCAAGATATTTAGGATAGTAGAAACAGATTTGTTACCTCAGCCCCACAAGATATTTTAGAATGGTGGAAACAGTGTTACCTCACTTAACTCAACAAGATATTTAGGAATGGTGGAAACAATGTTTTACCTCACTCAACCCCAACAGATATTTAGGATAGTGAGAAACATATGAAGTTACTCATAACAAACAAATATTTGGGATGGTGGAACAGATGTTACATCACTCAACCCACAAGATATTTGGATGGTTGGAACAGATGTAACCTCATCAAACAACAAGATTTGAGGATGATGGAAACAGCTATTACCTCACTGCAACTCCCAACAAGATATTTAGGATAGTGGAACAGATGTTACCTCACTCACCCAACAGATATTGGGTGGTGGAAACAGATGTTTACTCACTCAACCCAACAAGAATATTTAGGATAGTAGAAACAGATGTTACCTCAACTTACAGCTCAACAAGTATTGATGGGTGGCAAACGGCGTTACCTCATCACCCAACAGATTATTTAGGTGTAGAAACATATGTTACCTCACTTATCACAAGGATATTTAGGATGGTGGAAAACAGATGTTACCTCCTCAAGCCCACAAGATATTTAGGCTAGCTTGAATCATAGTGGTTACTACACTCAACTCACAAGATATTTAGGGATGGTGGAAAAGATGTTACATCACTCACCCAAACAAGATATTTAGGATGGTGGAAACCAGATGTAAACCTACACTCAACACAGCAAGATATTTGAGGATGATGGAAAGATATTACCTCACTCAACCCAACAAGATATTTAGGATAGTGGGAACAGATGTTACCTCACTCAACCCAACAAGCTATTTAGTGTGGTGGAACAGATGTTACCTACGCTCAACCCAACAGACGCCGAACTCAACAGAGCAATTTAGGCATGGTGGAACAGCACGTTACCTCCACTCCAGCCAAGATATTTAGGGATGGTGGAAACGATGTTACCATCACTCACACAAACAAGATATTTAGGATGTGGGAAAGATGTACCTCACTCACACAACAAGATATTTAGGATTGTGAAAACAGATGTTACGTCACTCAACATACAATTCTTTAGGATAGTGAAACAGATAACGTTGCCTCACTCAACACAACAGATATTAGGATGATGGAACGATTTTCCTACTTCAACTCACAAAGATATTTAGGATGTGGAAACAGCTGTATACCTCACTCACCAACAAAGATATTTGGATAGTGGAAACAGATGTTACTCACTCAATGCCCAACAAGATATTTAGCGGATGGTGGACAGATGTTACCTCACTCAACTCAGACAAGATATTTGGATGGTGGAAACAGATGTTACCTCCTCCTCTCAACAAGTTTTAGTGATGTTGGAACAGATGTTTACTATCAGCCACACGATATTTAGGTGGTGGAACAGATGTTACCTCCCTTCATACCCACAAGAATATTAGATGGTGGAACAGATGTTACCTCACTCAACCAAATAAGAGATTTAGGTGGTGGAAAACAGTGTTACTCACTCAACACACAAGATATTTAGGATGGTGGAAAAGTGTTACCTACTCATCCCAAGATATTTAGGATTGGTGGAAACAGATTGTTACCTGCACTCACACAAACAAGTATTTAGGCATGGTGGAACAGATGTACTCCCCAACTCACACATAACGAAGTCTTTAGGATGGTGGAAACAGATGTTACCTCAGCTCAACACAACAGATAATTTAGGTGGTGGAACAGATGTTACCCTCACTCAACTAACAAGTCTTTAGGATGGTGGAAACAGATGGTTTACCTCACTCAAACTACAGTATTTTTGGATGGTGGGAAACGAGTTACCCTCACTCACCAACAAGATATTTAGGATGGTGGAACAGATGTTACCCTCACTCAACACAAGATATTTGCGATGGTGGAAACAGATGTTCACCTCACTCACCCCAAGATATTTGGATAGTGGGAACAGATGTTACCTCATCAACCAAAAGATATTTAGGTGGTGGAAACGATGTTACCTCACTCAACACAATAAGATCATTTAGGGATGTGGAAACGATGTTACCTACTCAAACATAGATATTTAGGATGGTGGGAAAGAGTTACTCACTCAGCACACAGATATTGGTGGCTTGGAAACAGATGTTACCTCCACTCAACCAATAATATTAGGATGGTGGAAACAGATGTTTACTCCACTCTCCAACAGATATTTTGGATGGTGGAGCAGATGTTTACCTCCACTCAACCAACAGATATGTAGGTGTAAGGAGATTCAGCATATGTTGTTCGTCTTCACTTCAGGAGTACCACACATAATTCGTCAGGAAGTACACAATATCCGTCCTACACTAAACAGTATATCGAATTTCATCCTTGAGACAGCGATACGGTGTTTTATTAGCCAGTGGAAGAAGACATATTTTGATGCAGGATGACATAACATACATCTTGACATGTGGCACACCTACGAGAACATTGTGTTGCATTTGGTTTTTATTATGCTTAGTAAACGCAATATATCCGCTTACAGGCAAAACTTCGTGAAAATGCGTTCATTTCACTAATTGCTTTTATTAAACTCAATATTTAATTGGATTTAGTTACAGATATGGCTATAGCCTGATCTCCATATGCTCTCATTGCTTCTCATAACAGCGAATCGTTATGTATATTACATTTATAGCGATTCAAAAAAGGACTCGAAGCGATTACTTGTGTTGAAACACAAAAACTTAGGGTAAATTTAAGGACAGTGATTTTCAGTTCTGCTGTCAAGCTAAAGAGGATTTAAGCATCGGACTGAGTTGAATTCGAGAGAGAGATACACTAATTGAAGTGTTTATAAAGACTCATTGGTATGGATCTGACAGAGCGTGCGTCAATATATTTATTTGGAACTGCGATAGCTACTTGGTTGTTAAATGGATAGGTGCAGAGGATGAGAAAGCGTGGCTTATTTAGGGAAAATGGGCTGGTGATCATTTATTTCTATCGTGTAAAGGAGTTTTAACTGATGTATTTGACTGAGTGATGGTTTGGTAATATTCCCCATGTTAAACTGCCTTTGTATCGTAAGGGTGATTGGTGATAGAACCCCTCAATAATATAACAAGCTATATCAACAGACTTTGCGCCCCTGACGCTTACCCACTATAGCTCGGATGACATCAGTTAGTTGGGAATCAGTATTTGTCCTTGCAGAATACATACATCAACTCATTTGACACTGTCCATACATACACATTACGCGCCTTCACTGTTCCAACAGCGTCCAAAATACGACGTTTCAGAAATGCTAAGGATGGATTGTCATTATGGCATTATTTGAACTATTACGGAATGTTGAGAATGTCGCCAAACTGGAGAAACTTGCCAACATAGGCAAGGACACTGCACACCATCGATATCATAAATCGCTTCTGAGACAACAATAGGACGATGGAGTTGGGCCCACTAGGGTCAGCGAACCTTTACTGGAAGATTGTCATCTCTTATCGTCCTAAAAAATTGTAACTTACATATGGCTGATGGAGGAATATTTTACAGTAAAATGTAAACTTCTGTGTAGGCTGATGAGGAAATATTACAGTAAATGTAAACTTATATGGCTGATGCGGCAATATTACAGTAAAATGAACTCTCTGTTAGGTGATTGAGGAATATTACAGTAATAAATGTAAACTTTATATATGGCTGATGGAGGTGTAAATATTACAGTAAGATGCTTAACTTCTGTTAAGTGATTGGAGGAATATTACAGTAAAATGTAAACTTCTCGTTTAGCTGATGGAGGAAATTTACAGTAAGTGTAAACTTAGATATAGGCTGCTGGAGGAAATATTACAGTAATTAATATTCTGTATAGAGCTGATGAGGAATATCTACAGTAAAAATGTAAACTTCTATATAGGCTGATGGAGGAAATATTCAGTAAAAATGTAAACTGATATATAGGTTATGGGAAATTTACAGTAAAATGTAAAATTTTGTATAGGCTGATGGGAGGTTATATTACAGTTAAAAATGAAACCTCTGTATAGTCTGATTGGAGGAAATTTAAAGCAAAATAAATCTGTATAGGCTTGGCGAGGAATATTACAGTAAAAAATGTTAAACTTAATCTATAGGACTGATGGAGGAAATATTACGGTAATTAAATGGAAGTTATATATAGGCTGATGGAGGAATTTTACAGTAAATGTAACCCTGTATAGGCTGCGGAGGTAATGATTACAGTTAAAATGTCATTCTGTTTAGGCTGATGGGGGAAATATTACCGTAATTAAAATGTACTTTTAAATATAGGGCTGCTGGAGAATATTAGTAACAATGTAAATTTCTGTATAGGCTGATGGAGGATATTAAGTTAAAAATGTAACCTTGTAATGGGCTGGGGAGGAACTATTACAATTAAAAATGCAAATGTCTGTTTGGCTGAGATGGAGGACATATTACAGTAAAAAAATGTAAAATTCTGGTTAGGCTGATGGAGGAATATTCGGTAAATGTAAACTTCTGTATGGCTGGTGGAGGAATATTACAGTAATAAAATGTAAAACTTCTGTATAGGTTGGTGGCAGGAAATAATTACAGTTATAAATGTAAACTTTATAATATGGTGATGGAGGAATATTACGTAATAAAATGTAACTTATATATTAGGCTGATGGATGGAATATTACAGTATAAATGTAAACTTAATATAGGCTTGATGGAGGAAATATTACAGTATTAAATCGCATAATTCGTGTATAGACTTGTGCGGAGGGATTCTTTGAGTAAATATGATTAAACCTTATATAGGTGAGGGCAGCAAATGATTACAGTAATAAATGAAACTTTTATAGGCTGATGGAGGAAATATTACAGTAATAATGTAAATTCTGGTATAGGCTGCTGGAGGAAATATTACAGTAATAAAATGTACTTATATATAGGCTGATGGGAATATTACAGTATAAAATGTAAACTTTATATAGGCTGCTGGAGGGGAAATATTACAGTTATAAATGTTCTAAATCTATATATAGGACTGATGGAGGAATATACAGTAATAATGATAAAACTTTGCATAGCTGGTGGGGGATATTGCAGTAAACATTGTACACTTATAGGCTGATGGAGGAAATTATTTCACAGTAAATGTAATTTGTATGGCTGATGGACGGAATATTACAGTAATAATGTAAATTCTGTAAGTCTGATGGAGGAAACAACAGTAAAAATGTACCATTCTGTATAGGTGATGGAGGGAAATATTCAGTAAAATGTAACTTCTATAGTATTGCTGATGGAGCGAGAATATTACAGTAAAATTGTAACCTCTTTATAGGCTGTGGAGGAACTTTACAGTTAAAAATATAAGTTCTGGTATAGGCTGATGGACGGATTTACGTCAAATTGTATAAACTTTATATATAGGCTGATGGAGGATAGCTTTCAGTAAAATATTAATTTCTGTATAGGCTGATGGAGGAAATATTACAGTTAAATGTTAAACTTCTGTATAGGCTGATGGGGAATATTACAGTAAATTGTAACCTATAATACGGTGTAATGGAGGAAATATGTACAGTATAAATGTAACACTTATATTAGGCTGTGGAGGAATTTCAGTTAATAATGTAACTTCTGATGCTGATGGAGGAAATTGCCAGTAAGACATGTTAAATTATTATAGGCTGTGGAGGATATTACAGTAATAAATGTAAACTTTATATAAGGCTGATGGAGGAATATTCAGTTGAAAATGTAAAACTTTATATAGGCTGGTGGAGGAAATTTACAGTTACATATGTAATATATATAGGCTGATGGAGGTATTTTACAGTAAAATGTAAAGGTTCTGCATAGACTGATGGGGAAATATTGCAGTAAAACATGTAAACTTATTATAGGCTGATGGAGGAAATACAGTATAAAATGTAATTCTTAATTAGGTGATGGAGGAAATTTACAGTAAAACATGTACTTTATATAGGGTGTTTGGAGGAATATTACAGTAAAAGTGTACTTAGTATAGGCTGATGGAGGAATTAACAGTAAATTGTAAATTCTGTAAAGTCTGATGGAGAAACTGTACAGTAAAATGTACAATTCTGTTAGGCTGTGGAGGAATTATTACGTAATATGAACTTATATATGGGCTGATGGAGAATATTCAGTAAATATGTAACTTAATATAGGTCTATCGAGGAATCTATCAGTAATAATGTAACTTATATATAGGCTGATGGAGGATGATTACAGTTGATAATGTAAATTCTGTTATAGGCTGCTGGAGAATTTCAGTAAAATGTAATTCTTATGGCTGATGGGGAAGTATTACAGTAAAATGTAACTTATATATAGGCTATGGAGGATATTACAGTAATAAATGTATATATATAGGCTGGATGGAGGAATATTACAGTAAATATAAATCTGTATAGGCTGATGGAGGAAATGTTACAGTAAAAAATGTAACTTCTGTAAGTCTGATGGAAGGAACTTACAGTAAAAATGTAAAATTCTGTATAGGAGAGTGGAGGAAATATGTACAGTATAAAAATTGTAAACTTCTGTATGGCTGATGCAGTGAACTTACGAGTAACAAATGTAAAATTCTGTTTAGGCGGAGGGGAATATACCGGTAAAAAATGTAACGTTCTTATGGCTGGTGGAGGACTTTACAGTAAATGAAACTTTATTGGCTGATGGAGGATATTACAGTAAAAATGTAACGTCTGTTAGGCTGGCGGAAAGAATATTTACAGTTAAAATGTAAATTCTATTATAGCGGTGTGGAGGATATATTCAGTAAAAAAAGACATTCTGTATAGGCTGATGGAGGAATATCTCAGTATAAATGTAATTCTGTTAGGCTGGCCGGAGGAAATATTACATAAAAATGTAAAAGTTCTGCTTATGGTGATGGAGGATATTACAGTAAAAAATTAAATTTCCTGTATAGGTGATGGAGGAAATATTCAGTAATAAGTGTAACTATTCTCCTTTCTGGAACGAAATGTTAACACGGCTAAATAAACATATCAGCCCGCTTATTTTCACGATTTGAGTAATATGGAAACTGTGCTATACATTTTGCTAAAATTTTGAACGTAAATTAATCTCAGCGTGATCTATCGATTGAAATAATCGCATCAGTTTCGAAAATTCTTCAACAGTGATATTTTTTTAGTCAAACAGGCAAAAATCGGCATTTTGATCACTGGTTTCTGTTTAATTCGTCCTAGTGAAATGACTTACAAAGTTAACAATCTGAGACTCTACATATAAAATGTCTAAATAATTCTGAACAAAATGGTATTTCTGATTTTTGGAAATGTTACATACAACGACCACAATACAGCCTTGAATAATGGTGGTATTTCGCAGGTTCTTGGTAAATTTCCACAACAGACGAGATATTTCGGGGTCCCTGACGCCTTCCTTCGTACAATATTGTGGTGTTGTAGATATTAATAACGTCTGTGATGTATGATTATCTCGGTTGATAGTCGAATCCATGCCTGATTTCGCCACATTTACATAAAATCAAAATTGAAAGTAATCCAAATTTTGACCCAGAGCTTAGGCCCTGACTATTCTCTCAAGCATTCAATAGATCTAGAATTAAATAAACAATAAGAAAATTTGTAAGATTTTTCCTTGTAAAGGAAGTTGTGATATCTTCTTGGTGCCCCTGATCTGGTAGTCAGCTATTGAAGTCAAGATGCGCTTTAAACTAAGCACCATATGGATGCCCTTTTTTCCTGTCAGAATCACTGAAGTGTTTACTATGTTTTGATAAATACTACATGTAGTTGTGTGATAAATCGAATCTTACACTCATGACATGGCTACATCATTTGAAATTTATTAAGCTTAAATTTACAAAATTTGATATACGAGCCTGTAAGGATATTTTGACAATAACAACAGTTTTTTCTGATGTTTTTTTAATATCATACAGTATCTAGGTAAAAGGACACCTAGTTATAAAACTCACTATACAGTAGTGAATGTCAAACTTGTAACAGCCTCATCAGTTTTAAGCATTTTAGAAACCAGAAAAATCTTGAATTTGAGAAATGTTTTCCAAATTTTTCTAAATAAAAAAATAAATAAATAAATAAATAAATAAATATTAAATTGAAAGCCATTTCGGTTAAGGTATAGACATTTTAGATATATGATTTGCTTGCTCTTGAATTTTTTTTTCATATGTAATGAATAACACTTGGAAACAGTAACTATTTTGAATACTTAGTAGTACCTATATATAGGTATTCTTCCTCAATATAAAATATGCTGTGTTATCTATTCATGTAAATGATTAATAAAACAAAAGAGAAGCATGAAAGGTATACCAGGTAATTCATTTCTGCGTATGTATAAAAGCTACAAATACATGTAGATCCTTAATGTGATGATTTATTTAACTGATTTTCATATCCTTCAGCAGTATCAAGGATTTAAAATAATCAAATTACCTGGTACCATATGTGTTTTCAATTCGGATGTAGGATAGAGTTCTCTTTTTTTAATAGTTTAACATCCTATTAACAGCCAGGGTCATTTAAGAACGTGCCAGGTTTGATGGTGGAGGAAAGCCGGAGAACCCGGAGAAAAAACACCGACCAGCTGTCAGTACCTGACAACTGCTCCTCATGGGATTCAAACTTGTGACCCAGAGGTGGACGGCTTGTGGTAATATATCAGGACATCTTTACCACTCGGCCACCATGGCCCCACGAATAGAGTTCCCATAAAAGCTCTCATAAATGTTATGATAATTAGAAAGATTGGCACCTAATATAACCCATTACCCAAATTGCCCAACATGAAATTCCAAGTAGCATTATACATTTCCAAGGCATTTCTTGATTAAAGCATTATATTGTTAAATATCTGATGTTAGTGTGATCAGATGCATGTATACCATCAAGGGTTGAAAATGACAACTGACTCAAAAGGGTATGTGTGTTTTGAATTAGAAACTTTATATTCTTTAAAGGTTCACATGAACAGTTTTCATTCGGATTGGATAAGGGGAGGTAATTGGCTACCATGTGTGTTTCCAATATTCGGATGTAGGATAGAGTTCTCTTTTTTAATAGTTTAACATCCTATTAACAGCCAGGGTCATTTAAGGGCGTACCAGGTTTGATGGTGGAGGGAAGCCAGTCAGTACCTGGCAACTGCTCCACATGGGATTCGAACTCGTGACCCAGAGGTAGACGGCTTGTGGTAATATGTCGGGACAACTTTATATTCTTTAAAGGTTCACATGAACAGTTTTCATTGGGATTGGATAAGGGAAGGTAATTGGCTACTTGTTTATTTTTTAAAAGT
>SAYR01058041.1:0-10849 GCA_004382745.1 Argopecten irradians irradians | reverse complement strand
TTTATTAAGTCACCCCAGTGTAGCTCCTAATAGTCACCACCCGTGCTCTATGGCACGTGTAGCCTCTAAACAACAGACCCAGTGTAGCTCCTAATGGATCACCTCAGTAGTTAGCCTCTAACACAGACCCAGTGTTAGCTGCTTAATGGTCACCCCAGTGTAGCTCCTAATGGTCACCCCAGTGAAGCATCTAAAACACAGACCCAGTGTAGCTCTAATGGTCACCCCAGTGTAGCCTCGTAAACACAGGACCAGTGTACTCCGAATGGCCAGCCCAGTGTAGCCTCTAAAAACAGAACCAGTGTAAGCTCCTAATGGTCACCCCAGTGTAGCCTCTAAACACAGACCCAAGTTGTAGTCCTAATGGTCACCCAGTGTAGCCTCTAAAAACAGACCCAGTGTAGCTCCTAATGGTCACCCCGTGTAGCCTCTAAACACAGACCAGTGTACTCCTAATGGTCTACCCCATGTGTAGCTCTAAAACACAGACCCAGTGTAAGCTCCAATTGGTCACCCCAGTGTAAGCCTCTAACACACAGACCCAGTGTAAGCTCCTAATGGCACCCACAGTGGTAGCCTCTAAACACAGACCGATGTAGTCATAATGGTCACCCAGTTGCCCTCTATAACACAGACCCAGTGTAGCTCCTAATGGTCCACCCCAAGTGTAGCTCTAAAACACAGACCCAGTGTAGTCTCCTAATGGTCACCCAGTGTAGCCTCTTAAACACAGACCCGTTGTAGCTCCTAATGGTCACCTCAGTGTAGGCCTCTTAAACACAGACCGTCAGTGTAGCTCCTAATGGTCAGCCCCAGTGTAGCTCTAAAATGGTCACCGCCAGTGTAGCCTCTAAACACAGACCCAGTGTAGCTCCTACATGGTCACCCAGTGTAGCCCTCTAAACACAACCCATTGTAGCTCCTAATGGTCACCCCAGTGTTAGCCCTTCTAAACACAGACCTAAGCTGTAGCTCCTAATGGTTCACCTCAGTAGTGTAGCCTCTAAACACAGACCCAGTGTAGCTCCTAATGGTGTCACCCCAGTGTAAGCCTCTAAACACAGACCCAGTGTAGCTCCTTAATGGTCACCTCCGTGTGCCTGCTTAAAACACAGACCCAGTGTTAGCTCCTAAATGGTCACCTCAGTGTAAAGCTCCTTAATGGTTCGACCCAGGTGATAGCCTCTAAACACAGACCAGCTGTAGCACCTAAAATGGTCACCACAGTGTAGCCTCTAAACACAGAACCCAGTGTAGGCTCCTTATGGTCACCCCAGTGTAGGCTTTAAACACAGACCCACGTGTAAGCTCCTAATGTCACCCCAGTTCGTAGCCTTCTAAACACAGACCCAGTGTAGCTCCTAATGGTCACCCCAGTGTAGCCTCTAAACACAGACCCAGGTGTAGCTTCCTAATGGTTCACCCCAGTGTAAGCTCCTAATGGTCACCCCAGTGTAGCCTCGAAACACAGACCCAGGTAGCTCCTAAGGGTCACCGCCAGATGTAGCCTCTAAAACAGACCCAGTGTAGGCTCCTAATGGTTCACCCCAGTTGTAGCCTCTAAACACAGACCCAGATGTTTAGCTATCCTAATGGTCACCCCAGTGTCCTCTAAACACAGACCCAGTTGTAAGCCCTAATGGTCACCCCAGTGTAGGCCTCTATAAACACAGGACCCAGTGTAGCTTCCTAATGGTCACCTCAGTGTAGCCTCTAAACACAGAACCCAGTAGAGCTCCTAATGGTCACCCCGTGTAGCCTCTACAACACGACCCAGGTGTAAGCTCCTAATTGGTCACCCCAGTGTAGCCTCTAAACACAGACCCAGTTGTAGCTCCTAATGGTCACCCCAGTGTAGCCTCTAAAACACAGACCCAGTGGTAGCTCCTAATGGTCACCCGCAGTGGTAGCTCTAAAACACACAAGACCCAGGTAGCTCCTAATGGTCACCCCAGCTGTACCTCTAAACACAGACCCAGTGTAAGCTCCTAAATGGTCCACCCCAAGGTGTAGGCCTCTAACACAGACCCAGTGTAGCTCCTTAATAGGTCACCCCAGTGTAGCTACTAAAACCACAGGACCAGTGTAGCTCCTAGATGGTCACCTCAGTGTATCGCTCCTAATTGGTTCACCTCAGTGTAGCTCCTTAATGGTCACCCCAGTGTAGCCTCTAAACACAGACCCAGCTGTAGCTCCTAATGGTCACCACAGTGTAGCTCTCTAAACACAGACCCAGTGTAGCTCGGTAATGGTCACCCCAGTGTAGCCTCTAAAACACAGACCCAGTGTAGCTCCTAATGGGTCACCCCAGTGTAGCTCTAAACACAAGACCCAGTTGTACTTCCTGAATGGTCACCCAGTGTAGCCTCTAAACACAGACCCATGTAGCTCCTAAGTGGTCACCCCAGTGTAGCACCTAATTGGTCACCCCAGGTGTAGCCTCTAAACACAGGACCCAGTGTAGCTCAACTAATGGTCACCCCAGTGCTACGCCTCTAAACACAGACCCAGTGTTAGCTTCCTAGATTGGTCACCCCAGTGTAGGCCTCTAAAACACAGACCAGTGTACTCCTATGGCACCCCAGTGTAGCTCCTAATGGTCACCCCAGTGTTAGCCTCTTAAACACAGACCCAGTGTAGCTCCTAATGGTCACCCCAGTGTAGCCTCTTAAACACAACCAGTGTAAGCTCCTTAAGTGGTCACACCAAGTGTAGCTCCTAATTGTTCCACCCCAGTGTTAGCCTCTAAACACAGACCCAGTGTAGCTCCTAAAATGGTCACCCAGTGTAGCTTCTTAAAACACAGACCCAATGTACTCTAATGGTCCACCCCCAGTGTAGCTCTAAAACACAGACCCAGTTGTAGCTCCTAAAGGTCACCGCCAGTGTAGCCTCTAAACACAGACCAGGTGTAGCTCCTAATGGTCACCCCAGGTAGGCCTCTAAACACAGACCCAGTGTTAGCTCCTTAATGAGTCACCCCAGTTAGCCTTCTAAACACAGACCCAGTGTAGCCTCCTAATGCGTCACCCCAGTGAGCCTCTAAAAACAACAGGACCCAGTGTAGGCTCCTAATGCACCCCAGTGTAGCCTCTAAACAACCAAGAACCCAGTTGTAGGCTCCTAATGTCACCCCAGTGTAGCCTCTAAACACAGAACCCAGTGTGCTCCAATGGTCACCCCCAGTGTAGCCTCTAAACACAGACCCAGTGTAGCTCCTAATGGTCACCCCAGTGTAGCCTCTAAACACAGACCCAGTGTAGCCTCTAAATACAGACCCAGTGTAGCTCCTAATGGTCTAGCATCCCAGTAATGGTCAGCCCTGTAATGGTCACTTAAGTAATGGTCAGCCCAGTAATGGTCAGCCCAGTGAGCCTCTAAACACTGATCAATATGTTACTGACTTGTGTAGGTAAAGGTCGTTAACAAGACAAAGTGACCAATGTTTCCAGTAACATTCACAAACCAGCAATCAATATGTCTAACTCCTGTGTGTTCTCACAAGTACTGGTAACCAATATCTCCAGCCTAATTCCCTTTACTTATCAAAAGCTGACATTTACTTGATTAAAGAGCACTTCAATATGACATATATCAAAGTTAATATGAATACCTAAAGTGATTACTGCTGATCAAATTGGTCAATATGGTTCATGAGTAAACTTCATAAAGATAAAACAGGAGAAATATTGCTGGCTATGAAATTGAATAGAAACCTGTAGAGGAAGTGGTGAACATGCACAGACTGACAACCATATATAGGCATACACCTGTCAGAACACTAACTTCATGATTAAATAGAATGACCACAACGAAGACAAAGGAACCATGACCCTCTCCTTTGTTATATTTCTTGTAAACATTTTCATGGCCTGGTAATAGTACACTTTGTGTATCATTAAAATTTTCCATTATTTTTTCTTCTAATTTTGGAGAATTGATCCATTATACAGATAGGCATAAATCTAAGTTTAGATGTTATCTTCAGTTCAATAATCGGTCACCCGTGACGACAGACCAGTCAGGTCAACTTATGTTACTTCAATGATCTGTAGCAGATCTACTCGTTATCACAATTATTAGTTGGTTAAACAAAGTAGGTGAACCTGAAGCCTCCAAATAGGAAGGGGTGCTTATAGTGACAAATATGGTACAAGGCTTTAAACTAACACTCAGACACATAGCTGACACAAACACATACTCAAACACATAGCTGACTTACTTGTTACCAAACTTCTTGATGAGAACATTAATTAGCTGACTTACTTGTTACCAAACATCTTGATGAGAACAGTAATTAGCTGACTTACTTGGTACCAAACTTCTTGATGAGAACAGTAATTAGCTGACTTACTTGGTACAAATTTCTTGATGAGAACATTAATTAGCTGACTTACTTGTTACCAAACTTCTTGATGAGAACAGTAATTAGCTGACTTACTTGTTACCAAATTTCTTGATGAGAACAGTAATTAGCTGACCTTACTTGGTACCAACTTCTGATGAGAACAGTAATTAGCTGACTTACTTTGTTACCAAACTTCTTGATGAGAACATTAATTAGCTGACTTACCCTTGTGTACAAAACTTCTTGATGAGAACAATAATTAGCTGACTTACTTGTTTACAAAAAACTTCTTGATGAGAACAATAATTAGCTGACTTACTTGTTACAAAATTTCTTGATGAGAACAGTAATTAGCTGACTTTACTTGGTACAAATTCTTGATGAGAACAGTAATTAGCTGACTACTTGTTAACCAAACTTCTCTGGTACATATAATTAGCTGAACTTACTTGTACCAACTTTCTTGATTGAGAACAGTAATTAGCTGAACTTACTTGGTAACCAAACTTCTTGATGAGAACAGTAAATAGCTGACTTATGGTACAAATTTCTGATGAGACAGTAATTAGCTGAACTTACTTGTTACCAAACTCTTGGATGAGAACATTAATTAGCTGACTTACTTGTTACCAAATTTCTTGATGAGAACAGTAATTAGCTGACTTACTTGTTACCAAACTTCTTGATGAGAACATTAATTAGCTGACTTACTTGGTACCAAACTTCTTGATGAGAACAGTAATTAGCTGACTTACATGGTACAAATTTCTTGATGAGAACATTAATTAGCTGACTTACTTGGTACCAAACTTCTTGATGAGAACATTAATTAGCTGACTTACTTGTTACAAAACTTCTTGATGCAGAATAAATAATTAGCTGACTTACCTTGTCACCAAACTTCTTGATGAGAACAGTAATTAGCTGACTTACTTGTTACCAAACTTCTTGATGAGAACATTAATTAGCTGACTTACTTGTTACAAAACTTCTTGATGAGAACATTAATTAGCTGACTTACTTGGTACAAATTTCTTGATGAGAACATTAATTAGCTGACTTACTTGGTACCTAAATTCTTGCATCGAGAACAATTAATTAGCTGACTTACTTGTTACCAAAATTCTTGATGACAACATTAATTAGCTGACTTACTTGTTACAAACTTCTGATGAGAACCATTAATTAGCTGACTTACTTGGTACCAAACTTCTTTGATGAGAACATTAATTAGCTGGACTTACTTGTTACAAAAACTTCTTGATGAGAACATTAATTAGCTGACTTACTTGGTACCAAACTTCTTGATGAGAACAATAAAATTAGCTGACTTACTTGTTACTCAAACTTACTTGATGAGACAATAATTAGCTGACTTACTTGTTACAAAAACTTCTCTTAATGAGAACATAATTAGCTGACTTACTTGGTACCAAAACTTTCTTGATGAGAACAGTAATTAGCTTGACTTACTTGTTACCAAACTTCTTGATGAGAACATTAATGTAGCTGACTTACTTGTTACCAAACTTCTTGATGAGAACATTAATTAGCGACTTCTTGTTACCAAACTTGCTTGATGACAACATTAATTAGACTGGCTTACTTGGTACAAATTTCTTGATGAGAACAATAATTAGCTGACTTACTTGTTACCAAAACTTCTTAATGGGGAACAATAATTAGCTGACTTACTTGGTACCTAAAACTTCTTGATGAGAAAATTAATTAGCCTGAACTTACTTTTAAACCAAACTTCTTGAATGAGAACATTCAATTAGCTGACTTACTTGTATACAAAGATTTCTGATGAGAACAATAATTAAGCTGACTTACTGGTACCAAACTTCTTTGATGGGAACAATAATTAGCTGACTTACTTGTTACCAAACTTCCTTGATGACAACATTAATTAGCTGACTTACTGTTACCAAACTTCTTGATAGAACATTATATAGCTGACTTACTTGGTAACCAATTTCTGTGATGAAGAACAACTTAATTAGCTGACTTACTTGGTACCATTAAACTTCTTGACTGGAATCATTAATTAGCTGCTTACTGTTACAAAAACTTCTTGATGCGAACAAGATTAGCTGACTTACTTGTTACCAAACTTCTTGATGAGACCATTAATTAAGCATGACTTACTTGTTACCGAAATTCTTGAATGAAGAACAGTAATTAGCTGACTTACTTGTTACAAATTTCTTGATGAGAACATTAATTAGCTGACTTATCTTGGTACCAAACTTCTTGATGAGAACAGTAAATTAGCTGACTTACTTGCGTACAAATTCTTGATGAGAACATTAATTAGCTGACTTACTTGTACAAAACTTCTTGATGAGAACAATATTAGCTGACTTACTGTTACCAAACTATCTTGATGAGAACAATAATTAGCTGACTTACTTGTTACCAAACTTCTTGCTGAGAACAGTAATTAGCTGACTTACTTTTACCAGAAACTTCTTGATGAGAACAGTAATTAGCTGACTTTACTTGGTACAAACATTTGAATGAGAACATTAATTAGCTGACTTTCTTGGTACCAAAACTTCTTGATGAGAACATTAATTAGCTGACTTACTTGGTACCAAACTTCTTTGATGAGAACAATAATTAGCTGACTTACTTGTACAAAACTTCTTGATGAGAACAATAATTAGCTGACTTACTTGGTACAAATTTTCTTGATGAGAACATTAATAGCTTGACTTACTTGTTACACAAATTTTGATGAGAACAGTAATTAGCTGACTTACTTGTTACCAAATTCTTGATGAAAGAACAGTGGAAGTGGTAGCTGGACTTACTTTGTAACAAACCTTCTTAGATGGAGGAAACGTAATTAGCTGACTTACTTGTTTACCAAACTTCTTGATGAGAACATTTAATTAGCTGACTTACTTGTTACCCCTAAACTTCTTGATGCAGAAAATAATTAGCTGACTTACTTGTTACAAAACTTCTTGCATGAGAACAATAATTAGCTGACTTACTTGTTACAAACTTTCTTGATGAGAACAGTAATTAGCTGACTTACTTGTACAAATTTCATTGATGAGAACAGTAATTAGCTGACTTACTTGTTACCAAACACTTCTTGAATGAGAACAATAATTAGCTGACTAACTTGTTACCATTAAACTTCTTTGAATGAGAACAGTCACATTTAGACTGACTTACTGGTTACCAAACTTCTTTGATGAGAACAGTAATTAAGCTGACTTACTTGTACAAATCTTCTTGAATGAGACAGTAATTAGCTGACTTACTTGTTTACCAAACTTCTTGATGCAGAACATTAATAAGCTGACTACTTTTACCAAATTTCTTGATGAGAACAGTAATTAGCTGACTTACTTGTTACCAAACTTCTGATGAGAACATTAATTAGCTGACTTACTTCGGTAAACCAAACTTCTTGATGAGCAACAGTAATTAGCTGACTTAATGGTACAAATTTCTTGATGAAGACATTAATTAGCTGCACTTACTTGGTACCCAAACTTCTTGATGAAACATTAATTTGCTGACTTACTTGTTAAAAACTTCCTGATGAGAACAATTAATTAGCTGACTTACTTTTACCAAACCTCTTGATGAGAACAGTAATTAGCTGAACTTACTGTTACCAAACTCTTGATGAGAACATTAATACGCTGACTCACTTGTTACAAACTCTTGATGAGAACATTAATTAGCTGACTTACTTGGTACCAAATTCTGATCTGAAACATTTAATTAGCTGGACTTACTTGTACCAAACTTTCTTGATGAGAACAATAATTATCTGCACTTACTTGTTACCAAACTTCTTGATGACAACATTAATTAAAGTGACTTAACTCTTGTTTACCAAACTTTCTTGATGAAACATTAATAAGCTGACTTACTTGGTACCAACTTCTTGATGAGAACATATAATTAGCTGACTAACTTAGTTACAAACTTCTTGATCGAGATACATTAATGTAGCTGATCTTACTTGGTACCAAACTTCTTGATGAGAACAAATATTAGCTGACTTACTTGTTACCAAACTTCTTGATGAGAAACCAATAATTACTGCACTTACTTGTTACAAAACTTCTTAATGAGAACAATAATTAGGCTCTTCTTCGTACCATAACTTCTGATGAAGAACAGTAATTAGCTGACTAACTGTTACCAAACTTCTTGATGAGAACATTAATTAGCTGACTTACTTGTTACAACTTCTTGATGAGAACATTAATTAGCGGACTTACTTCGGTTACCAAACTTCTTGGATGAGAAATCTAATTAGCTGACTTCACTTTGGTACAAATTTCTTGATGAGAACAATAATTAGCTGACTTACTGTTACCAAACTTCTGATGGGAACAATAATTAGCTGACTTACTTGGTACCAAACTTCTTGATGAGAACATTAATTAGCTGACTTACTTGTTACCAAACTTCTTGATAGAAACATTATATAGCTGACTTACTTGGTAACAAATTTCTTGATGAGAACATAATTAAGCTGACTTACTTGGTACCAACTTCTTGATGGGAACAATAAATTAGTCTGACTTACTTGTTACTTCAAACTTCTTGATGACAAACATTAATAAGCTGACTTACTTGTTTACTCAAACTTCTTTGATGAAGAACATTAATTAGCTGACTTACTTGGTTACAAATCATTCTTGATGAGAACATAACTTAGCTGACTTACTTTGGTAACAAACTTCTTGATGGGAAACATTAATTAGCTGACTGTACATCTGTAACAAAACTTCTATGAACTCGCGAACAGTAATTAGCTGACTTACTTGTTACCAAACTTCTTGATGAAACATTATTACGCTGACCTTAACTTGTTACCACAATTTCTTGAATTTGAGAACAGTAATTAGTCTGACTTACTTGTAACAAATTTCTTGATGAGAACATTAATTAGCTGACTTACTTGGTAACCAAACTCTTGATGAGACACAGTAAAATTAGCTGAACTTACTTTTGGTACAATTTCTTGATGAGAACATTAATTAGCTGACTTACTGGTACCAATCTTCTTGATGAGAACAATAATTAGCTGACTTACTTGTTACCAAACTTCTTGATTGAGAAATAATAATTAGCTTGACTTTACTTGTTTACCAAACTTCTCGCATTGAGAAACAGTATTAGCTGACTTACTTGTTACCAAACTTCTTGATGAGAACATTAATTAGCTGACTTACTTGTTACCAAACATCTTGATGAGAACATTAATTGCTGACTACTTGCGTACTAAACTCTTGATGAGAACTTAAATTAGCTGACTTACTTGGTACCAAACTTTCTTGATGAGAACAATAATTAGCTGATCTTACTTGTTACAAAACTTCTTGATGAGAACATATATTAGCTGACTTACTTGGTACCAAACTTCTTGATGAGATACTATTAATTAGCTGACTTAATTGTTACACAAACTTCTTGATGGAGAACATCAATTAGCTGACTTACTTGGTACAAACTTCTTGATGAGAACAATAATTAGCTGACTTACTTGTTTACAAAAACTTCTTGTGAGACAATAATTAGCTGACTTACTTGGTACCAAACTTCTTGATGAGAACCAGTAAATTACTGACTTACTTGTTACCAACTTCTCTTGATGAGAACATTATTAGCGCTGACTTACTTGCGGTAAAATTTCTTGATGAGAACATTAATTAGCATGACTTTACTTGGTACAAATTTCTGATGAGAACATTAATTAGCTGACTTACTTGTTACCAAAACTCTTGATGAGAAATTAATTAGCCTGACTTACTTGGTACCAAACTTCTTGATGAGAACAATAATTAGCTGACTTACTTGTTACAAAACTTCTTGATGAGAAAAATAATTAGCTGACTTACTTGGTACCAAATTTTGATGAGAACATTAATTAGCTGACTTACTTGTTACCAACATCTTGATGAGAAATTAATTGCTGACTACTTGGTACCAAATTCTTGATGAGAACATTAATTAGCTGACTTACTTGGTACCAAACCTTCTTGAATGAGAAAATAATTAGCTGACTGTACTTGTTACAAAACTTCTTGATGAGAACAGATTAATTAGCTGACTTACTTGTACAAACTTCTTGATGAGAAACATTCATATTAGCTGGACTTCACTTGTTACAAAACTTCTTGATGAGAAATTAATTACGAACTGACTTACTTGGTAACCAACACTTCTGATGAGAACAATAATTAGCTGACTTACTGTTACCAAAACTTCCTTGCATGAGAAAACTTAATTCGCTGACTTCACTTGTTACCAAACTTCTTGATGAGAACAATTAATTAGCTGACTACTTGTTACCAAACTTTCTTGATGAGAACATTAATTAGCTGACTTACTTGGTACAAAATTTCTTGATTGAGAACATTAATTAGCTGACTTACTGTAACAATTTCTTGATTGAGAACATTATCTAGCTGACCTTACTTGTTACCCACACACAACTTCTTGCATGAGAAACATTGA
>SAYR01058030.1:0-26552 GCA_004382745.1 Argopecten irradians irradians | reverse complement strand
ATATACGGGATTTAGCACCTGAATAAGGTAATTGGCATTTCATAAACATTCTATTCTTATGGCTCCGTAGTCACACAGATCCAAATATTACCGTAAATGCGCATGCATGACTCCCATACGGGTTTAGAGTATTATGCAATATATTGCGCCCGATTTGCGTATTTCATCAATTTGTCTTGGCGTGTGGAACCCTTACGAAGTTGTTAGAGTGTCCATGGGTATCTTTGGTGACAGAAATATGTTCCGAACCCTGTGGATTTCTTTTCCTGAAATGTACATTTTTTCGCATGATTCCTGCCGAAAATTTACCAGCTAAACAACCAATGTAAGATTAAACAGTAACAATATCAATTGTTTAGCCCCATTACATACACTCCTTTTATTAAATTAAGTTATGTGCAGGCTCTACCTACTCATAATTCGTTTCTCACACAAAGTAATAGAACGTCACAATCATTTTATCTACCCTCAAAGGAAACATTAACTCTAGGGTTTTACAAAATACGAACCAAATCAGCGGTTTCTTATGCTCTACAACTATGCATTTCAGTTACGTTTTTGAAGACCTAGGGAGATGACCTTTTCCGAATCTAAATTAGACAAAACAAACCATAAATCAAGTAAAAGATAAAAGAGAAGATGAATAGATGCATTAAATCATTTATTCACAAAAATCAATTTTTTGAACACAGACTGTGAAGTCGGCAAAATCGGTTCTCTGTTATCCTGATTTAGATAGTTGGCCCAAGCACAGTCACTACTGGCGGCGTCCATCACTATGCGGGCGACTAGTCTTAAAATATCCAAAAGCATGATTGTAAGTAATATTTTTAATTCGTCTCGTTATCAATGAAATTAAATATAATGATAAAATAAAACAAGAATCCAAGAGGCCTTATAGGTCATATGAATTCTGATAAAGAATGTCCCAAAGATGTGCAAACATTGTTTGGTCTCCTGCACCTTCCATCCTGGTTAATAGGAACACATAGTATCAGAATAGAAGATTTTGGTGACCAAGGAAAATGGAATCTCTATATAAGTAACTGATTTCATCTATTTGACCTTTTAATCTATGATGGATGTTTGATGAGAAAGTTTAGCTATTTAGATTATAATTTTATTTACCCCGTTCATCAGACCCCTTGGGTCAGCCAAATATTATATTTGTCTCCAGTACACGTTTACTAAATGACCAAAATACCAGGCAGTCTCGTATAATGTAATAGTCGATCCGGATTCAGGATTTACTAATATTCACGTTTTTAAAAATGAAAACGGTATTATTATTTTTTAGAATTTCGGTGTGCATTTATTTTCAGACAAAATGAAAAAATAATAATAAAATCATTAATAGAAAATTAATTAAAACAAATCAAATTAAAAAGAAATCTACCATTTTCTCTCTCAGATTAAATTACATTTTGTATACTACTTTCATGATCATATGATCGGCAGATTCCAATTTCCAAAATAATTTTTTACCCAGAATAATTAAATAGATTTCCTGTTATTACTTTGAAACTCAGACATTGAAATGATATTAAGTTGAACCAGAATTAAATAAACAACAAGACAAGTTCAAGTTTAATAAAACATTTGAACTTGAACAGGACAGTTTTAAAGATTTCCCTTGTATTGGAAGTCGTCGATATAACCTTTGTGCCCCTCTGATGATTATATATAGCGGTCATGGTGCCCTTTTCAAAACCTAGCACAATGCCCTTTTTTCCTGTGGTAAACACTAATATAGCTACATTGTCAAAATGGTATTTCTTTCTAATAATTTTAACTTAGTTGACTCATTTCCCATAGAAATAATTACAATGTATTTAAATAGTAAACTTGGAAGGTTATGGTGATAAGATTTTGTATAGAATTTCGCATTGATTTGTCTGAATAAAATAGTGATTATAACTGAAGGGGCTCTCTTCCTGCAATGAAGATGTTTCTTTATGAATTTTATATAACAAAAGCGAGTGACCTCCCTTTGAACGTACATCCACTGATACTGTTATACGGTGCTTTTATCATGGGGTATAAAGACAGCAAAATTCTGTAGGAAATATTTCAAACGTACTCTTCATCCTTTGTTTCCGATAGAGGATAACAATTATACCTACTGTTTGTAAGCATGGGGATGTCACCACAAAGTATCTATTAAAGGTGGTGGCGGCTTACTCTTTCTTTTTACATAGTTTTCATTTTGTGGTAATTAAAATTGATGTTTACATTTCTACAACAATCCATCGTGTTATTCTACTCTCATGCCATTATATAAGTGTGCTTGATGGATAAGTACTCTTGCGGGTAGATATCGATTGTTACGACATTATTTTGTGAGCGCAATTCACGTCGTTTTCTCCGAAACGTATGACGTTACGCTCGCAAACACATGACGTCACTCGCAAGTGCAGATAACTCTGTAATATGCAAATTCAGAATATGTAGGAAAATCTTTCTTCTATCATGAACATGATATAATTTTTTTTAAATAACAGCTTTGATATACAGCAATTGATCCTCAACACTGTTTTTTGTTAATGTTTATTTTACTTTTTCAAATTAAAACGATGAGATGTTTCGAAGTATCAGTATTAATCCTATAGGTCTACGAATATTGATACATCAATATAACTTGATTACCAGTGGGTTTTTGTGTTTTTGTTAGTGTTAATATCCGTGTGAGAGATATATAGAAATAATGACATTACTCTATATGCATATATATATATATATTGTTTACTTCCTTTCTATCTGACATCTGACCTTAGTATATACCAGATGTAAGTGTTTCCCTCCGTTATATTTTACATTCACTAATGTAAGATGTGCCCGTGGAAATGTATCGGTTTGCTTCAATTACACGCTGATATCACTGCTGATACTATTTTGATATAGTGAATCAGGTCGCATCCATCGTATTGTATTTAGTCTGTCGATTCCTTTTGACTGCTGATATAATTACGTATTGTGAATAACAATGATTGATCGTTTTGTGAATAAAATAAAGAAAAATAGATATTTATTGAAAAAAATATAAAACAAAGTTACACGAAAGTATAAGCATTCCAATCACATTTTTTATTTAGATATCACATGTGACAAATTCCTTACAGGTCAGTTTTTTTAGATACATGTATTGATCAACACTTGATTTGATGAATTAAATCATCTTGAATCTAATTAACACATGTTTATTTGAAGATATTTCTAATGATAAAAGACACTCAAGTTTCATGCTACAGAATGATTTTAAAGCTAAGTTATACATGTAGTTCTACTACTCACGCACAGCTATATATGATTCATTATATCACCGAATTTTCTTTGGCGACAAAAAGGAGTTACTTCCCTTTGGAGGTAAACCTTTCAAATCATCCTTAGTTCTGAAATGTGTCGATTTATCTAATACACATGATGATGTAATGATTGTTGTGTGTTATGAAACCGATAAAAATGATAAATACTGGAGTTCTAATAATGGAACAAAACATATATCATAGATAGACGTAAGGGGAGTTACATGGAAAATAAAATGTCGAGGACATTAACAACCTCTCCCTCACCGCCCGGAACAAGGCATGTTGATACAAGGAGGAGTCTTTTATTTATAATAATGTTTATATACTATAAATGCTTGTATGTGTAACATCCTCGTTCCTCTTCTTTCCTTTTCCTTCTTATCTGTCTTCTTTAGTATCCGTCTGTCTGTCTGTATGAGGGTGTGTGTTTGTGTGTGTGTGTGTGTGTGTGTGTGTGAGAGAGGGAGAGAGAGAGTAGGAAGATACCGTATATGTGTGCATTATCGCTTGCTATTGTATGTTTGTATGGAAGTATCTATATGTTTAAATGTATGTATGTTATGGTGCTATCGATGTTCTCTTATGCTAAGTATTTGTGTGTTATGTTATACATTGTATATACACATGTTTTGTATTATGTATAGTTGCCATAGTAGGTATGCTTGAATACATGCAGGAATGTATATGTGCATGCATATATTTACAGCTAATTTACTAAAATGGCATATCAAAGCTAAAGTCAGTAGTTCACAGTTCCCTGTAAGGAAAGTACGGTAAAAACCTTCACCAAAAGTACAGAATAAGAACACATAATGGAGTGGGTGTTTATTAGACATTGTTCAACTGAAATAACAAAGTTTAACTTACTGCATCTTGCCAGAGAGTTTAAACCTGATGAAATAGTAAACACCTTGTAGCCTTTAAGGTGATACGTAACTACAAATGAACAATGTCGCTACAAATGTTGTTTTATCAAAGTGATCAAATAAGCTGAAATAAGTGAATATAATTATAATTATATATAAAGTGAATCATCAGAAAAAGTAATAAACCTAGCAGTTCTGCATGTGATATGTAAGTATAAAGGTAAACTGTCATAATAAAAGGAGTTCTTAAAAAGTGATCAGATAACATAATGATGTTTGCCAAGCATTGTTGAACTGAAATAATTCTAAAGGTTTAACAGTCAATCATCACTTGTGAAATTAATGACCTAGCAGTTATGTAAGTGATATTTAACTATAAGGGGAAAGTGTCATCACAGAAGTTGTTTTATCAAAGTGATCAGATAAACTGATATAAGTGAATATAATTTCTGTTCGTCACAACAAGCTTATCACCACACACAGATATAGCTAGTGGACTGTCGATACCGTCCGCTGACGTTAAGAGTTCCCTGACGTTTGTTCCGTCCCCAGACATCTGCACCACGTTGTTTGACCCACAGACATAGACGTTACCCTCCCCGTCCACGTCCACTCCATCCGCGGACCTTACTACACCGACCTTCAACACGTCCTTGTGTACATTGTCAGTAGACAGACTACCGATGGCCGCATTGCCAGGAAACCTGGCATAGTAAGGGATGGAGAGAGTCCCAGTACGGTGGTTTTGGGATAACGTGTATATATTACTAGGACCTTTGTGTAGTATCTGTGTCTTACCGTCCTTTGTCACCTGGTACACTTCTGTATATGAACTCACGATGAACTCTCCATTTCTGTACGTTATACCGTGACATTGTTTCCCAATGTTTATTACATTTGATAATGTAAGTTTAGAGGGTGTAACTGTCACCACATGAACACCATTACCTATCGCAGCTGCAACTGTAGTGTTGTCTACCAAACACAAATCCCAAGGTTGTCTATCCACCTTCAACTCATCAACAACATCTCCGTCAGTGTTGATTAATTTCAGCTTCCGATTGCTATAATCTCCTACAACAACCAAACCGTCAGAAGTGATAACAACTCCACGAGCATCAAAATCGGACTGATCTGAATCCATTTTTATGTTTACTTTTCTTACTTCCTTAAGTTTACATTCTGATAAAGGTTTGGTTAAGCCGGGAACATATGTAGATTTTCTTTGTTGCTTCTGGACGATAATTTTACCAAAGTTCATACTTGTCCCATCAAATTCTGCTTCGTGTTTAAGACTGACAGCGGTGTTCGTCATCCTCATTTCTTTTACTAAATCTTTCCAATAATCCAGCTCTGTTTGTCCTCTCTGGTACAATAGTATCGTACTCATGTGGTCGTTCTGCTGTTGGGCTGTCACAGTCGATTCCATTGTTTTCAGCATAGCCACCTTCAGCCGTTCACACTTTTGACTTGCCGTCTTCAGATGTTCACTCTCCTCTTTGTACTTAGCTATCAAATCATCTGTGATTTCCTTCTTCATTTCCCTCATTCGTTGGATGAACCGTTCTTCCATATCGTCGATACTTTGTAATGCCGACTCTTTGCCGTCTGCGATGCTCTGTAAATATTTATGGAAGTCCTTTACCAATGATTCCAGGGAGTCAGCAGCATCTTTCATATAGGTCGTCCTTTCCACTAGTTTTGCGCCTTTATCCAGTGTCTTACAGTAATCCTCAGTGGTTTTCACATCGTCACATTTCCTGTGACCAACAATGACACATTTGCTGCAACCAAAAGACTTGTGGTCAACGCAGTAGTAAGCAATCTTTTTCCTGTGTTTGTCACATCTTTTTGAATTTGTTTCCGTTCTTGGTAGAAAGTTAGTAGAAGTTCTAATGTCAATTGCGTCACAGTTGAAGTGTACGATATCATGGTGATTTAGTTTACAGGACTCGCAAAGCAAACATTGAGTAGTTTTACACCAGAACTGAGCTCGAACATTTTTGTCTTTAGTTTTTTCACAAGACATGCAGTAGTGCCTGTCTGTAGAACTACTCTTCATGTGTACCAGCTCCATGACAATTTTGTCTATAGGAAACTGTCCAGCCCATTTCTCTTTATCCTCAGTCTTATCAACAGGGTAAGTAAGCGTTCTACATACCGGACAGGTAAAGGTAGTCGCCGTATCCCTCTTCCCCGACACCTCACTGGTGATGTAAGTACTCAGACATTCCTGACACAGAGAATGGTGACATGGTAGACATCTTGGCTGGTGAAGCTGTTCCAGACAGATCGGACACTCCAGGAGGTGTGAGTCCGACTGAGTACCGTCTTTAGGGACCGATTCCTGATTGGGACCACATTCTGCCATGACGTTAACGGTTTCTGATCAGATATCCTGAAAAAAAATAATCAGTGATATTTGTGTATGGAGCCACATATTTTCGATTAGCTACCACATAGGGATTGGATTTCGTTTTTATGTTAACCATGCTTGTATGGAGCAATTCCTGTAAGAATATATTCTATGGGGCGCGTTAGCGAAATCCAATCCCTATATTTACACTCACACGACTTTTTATTTATATTTTATGCAATAAAATTGTCATTTGAAAGTGACATAATTATTCAATAAAAGTCGGTCAAAAGTGGGAGGAGCTTACTCAATTGAACAGCAAATGATGACGCTTCACGTAAGGTAGAATTATTCATCCGCGACGACAAAAAATATATTTTAGTGTAAAATAAATATGACACACAAAGTAAATTTCAGAGAGAATTTTATTTAATCAGATCAGAACTTTAAATAGGTATTCAATTTTGCTAAAAGTTCATATATAGCGTAATAACATAAAGTATTTGTTCTCGGCCACATGTGTGAACTCGGTGACCGCTATTGTGCGATGTACAATGCATTTGTGGTGACGCGTAAGTGTCAACACGTGGATTACTAGCGGTGCATGTTTTATAATACACATGATTAAATTCTCAAAGAACAAAGAAAAGAGAATATGTTTATAACTGACCTAGCTCTGTCAGAGGGTCTCACGCCGTTCAACCCCAAAGAATCGATCGTAGGACACAGACACAGAGGTAATGTTTACATTTGACATCCATCATTTTTAACAAAAATGAAAGCACTGCACGTCGCCCCGGTCGGGATATTTTTTCACGTTTCTTTATACAATTGTTAATTTTAAATATGTTTGTATCATATATAAATATAAAACATATATATATTGTTTACATTTTTCAAAATTCTATGAAAAACAACAATATACACGTATTGCGTAATGTTGCGTAAAAATGTAAACAAAAAAGTAGCCCCTGTACGTTGCATAGAACATTTTCATACGCAAGTTCAAAGTTCAATGTTACCATGCAGTTATGGTAAACAAAATCGGCTAGTACTTACGTGTAGTGATCAAGCATAGCAAGTGTAAATATAAGTAAATAGTCTCATTTGAATAAAGTACTTATAGAATACATGCCCATCATGTCTCGTTTTCATCACATATAATCTACCTGATATACAGTGACTTTACCTATGTTATATGTTTGCATATATCACTAGTGTAATGTAAACTGAAGCGCTGACTATTGTGACGTCATGTCTTGACGTCCGTTATGACGTCAGAGTTTTTCAATACATTTTAGATTTTTTGAACTGTAGGATGTTGTAGTTATTTGACTCGTATCATAAACCCTCTAATAAAATTATCATTCATTTCAGATCATATACATATATTTTGTAAAATGTTTCATTTTAATTTAATACGTTATCAGCATTGGTGCAAAGTTGGTATTTCTCATTGGTTTTTATTTTAAAATTTCAAGAATAGATACTGAATGATATTACATTTAGACTTGGTAGTCAAGTGATATTAGATGGATTTATTCTACGTGAATTTTAATTATCAGATGATCAATTTTGTACATATTCTAGATATCATGATATGTCAATAAATATTGAATATAAAGGCTTTACAAATAAATAAAACTTTAACCCTTAGGCTGCCACAGGGCCGATTTGGGCCGATCGGATTTTTACGTTGACTGCCACAGGGCCGATTTGGGCCGATGTGCTTTTTAACGAATTTTGACGTCATGTTTTGCATTGTTAACGACGTCATCAACATATGTGTGATGTCCCTGCACCGACATGGGAAATGCTGGAAAATTGCATATGTGATGACACAAATTTAAAGTTACCTTACTCCGAAACCGTTCAACTTGTTTTCACGAAACTTTGTGTATATGTTAGGCTGGTGTCATTGTTATACCTTTTGCTATCCGGAACCTTCTATTTTTGGTATTTTATCTGTTACTATGAAAACAAAATTAACAAATTACAGTTTGTTGTCTAACTCCAAAACGGTTCAACGTAGATGAACGAACATGTTTATATACTGTGTATATAAAGTTAAATTTCGCGGGTGCATGTAAAGTTTCACGATTTACTGTTAGGACTTATTTTTACGAATCGTCTATGTCACATTTGAAAGTGTCGTTCCTAAGACATACTATAATATGTAAAACCATGATTTTGTTAATTTTTTCGAAGTGAAATAAATTTCGCGAATTTGGATGGGTCCGAGAATTTAGCAAAATTAAAACCTCTGTGTATATTAGAAGCTACATGTATATATACATTATATAAAGCTAGTGCTTACGTTCTGATTATTGCTATTAAATATTTATATAGATAATGTTTATGTTACATCGGAAACTTATTCAAAACGCTAAATTACCGATTACTTCAATTTCTGAGTTTTAGCTATAGCTCCCTTAATTGTTCGACTGATCTCCATGTTATAGCTATGACATCGTATATGGACATATATGTAATAGAATTACAAATTTGGCAACATCCATTTTGTTGGAAAGAAATAAAGAGTAAAGACATGGGGAATCATAGTTTTTAGAAAATCACTAGATATGATATACGTAGGTCACCTTCTAGTGGTCCTGTGTATATATGTACCTAGCGAAGTTATTTTAGGTAGAAATAATGTAACCCAGATTTCGATTTTAATTGAAGATGTTTGTTACAGCACATCAAGAGTGTGATAAAATGTTGATTATTAAACTTATATATACATACATGTATATTAAGGAAATAAGGGATGTACTTGATAGTTGAGTTGTGGGGGAGGGGGGAGTGTTAGTTATTTTTTTATTGATGATCCCATTTCGAATTAGAATTTTGAAATATTTTCGGTTTTCCGTGATTAATTGCTGAATTTAAATTTTGTGTTTTTTCTCTTTATTGAACTGGGATTTTTTTCCAAACCAAGTAAATATAGGCATATATTCGTAACGTAACATGTACTCATATTGGGATTTTAATCATCTTCGTCATCCGTCGAACGTTGTTCAGTTCGGAAACCTTCACAATTTAAACCCATATCTATCACCAGATCTCACATTTTACATATAATTTTTTTCAAAGGCCCATTACCTATCGAAATAAAATTGAAAAGTTTCTAAAAACCAATTATAACATAATAAGGATTATATCGATGGCCTAAGATGAGGTTACAACACCAAACAAATGCGAAATCATTTGCGTAATCCATGTTAACAGTGAAGATTCATTTCGCTGTTTTGTCGTCTGGTGCAGTTATAGTCAACTAACGCACGGTATTTAGGACGACGGCGGGAAACATAAGACGACCCGCGTTATGAAAATTTACATTTGATTTATTTTTAATTGAATTGCTTAAAATGTGATTATAAGTAAATTACTAACTGTAAGCTAATAACTTTTGCGACTCATCAAAATATTCAAAATTGTTTTGCATTCCAATTTTGAAAATAAAAAGCCGTTTCAGAAAGGTAGCGGGCCATTAAGTTGCTTCCAACCAAGTGTTGTTATTGGTAGGGTTAGCGATGTCGGCTATGCAGAGCGACAACGCGACAACGCGACACACCGTGGCAACAAAATGGGACATATTATTTCTGTAACATTGGCGTGCGATTTTGTCGCCTTGTCTTTTTGTCACATTGACGGGTTACATTTGTCGCGTTGTCGCATTGGCAGAAATGACACACCACAGTAGTTAGTGACAATAAATAGACAATAAATAGACAATAAATGTGATAGTGATACAGAGACCAAACGATTTCTTGTCAAGTGAATATGATATATAACTATTTAAATACTAAACGCATGTTGTATTATCGTTCAATATAAAATAAAATTTGCACTTCGCGGAAAAAAATCGATGAATATTAACAATTTTTAGTGCATCCGTAACTTTGATGACAGCGCAAACTTTTTCCATACGAACAAGTTATTTACCAATAAGCTGAGCTACTAGGTAATTATGTCAGCTTTCCATAGAGGTATGACATGTCATGTTGAATGCGCGGCGTGTCTTTATTCAATCGCTTCAATTAACGCAGATACCGTTTTGATGCCGAGGTCGTGGTGAGATAATAGATGTATGCAAAACTGTTGACGTCATAGATAAATGACGTCATAATGGGAGGTTTGAAATGCCAGCAGAAATCGTGGCAATTCAGAAAATCAGAGAAATTCCTGTGGCAGCGAAATGGTTAAAAGATGAATGACCATTCTGATCTGCTGTCCGATTAATTAATTATATCGGTCGGGCTGGGGTGATATTAGGAGTGGAGCTGTATAGAACGAGGATGGTTAAATATTGTATGAAATTTCAAGGTCATCTATTTGAACAAACTTCATAATAGAAACACATTCAGGACCAGGTTTTCTTAATTTTAATTATATTTTTGTAGTATATATTGATGACAAAGGCAAAAAAACAAGCATCTGCATATTTGAAACGATACCTTTATATGTTTATCGATCCTGTGGAAGTATAAAATGCTTCATTTCAGCAAAATTGATCTTTATCATATTTGTTGAAGAAATATTATTACCCCTTTCACTGCCGGATTTTTGAATTTGCCAGAAATGACGTTATAATTGATGACGCAACATAAAATTAGGCTCGTCGAGAGTGATCACGTCAAAGATATTGACGCGCGATTCGCCGATGGAAGTGACGTCGAACGTGTGTAATTTATGGGGTTTCACCGAATTGTTCGGACCCAAAAGAAAAATAGATATGCAAACACTAATAAATAATCATAAACTTATTTTATTTCATAACATTTAAGCGGTAGGATATATGCAAATTCCAATACATTTATGAAATAATATAAGTACTGATCCAATTTATCGCACACCTTATATTGTAGGGACCTGTACAAACACATACTCATTGTTCAATACGTTGCATGTCTCACTGTTAGGCACTTAAATAGTGTCGATGCATACTGGGCAATACACCGTATTACAAAATGTTACCAAAGTACTCGGCCACGTCATTGTTATATATTTCATGCATGGGACAAATTTTATTCAATTTCCATGGTCTCATTTCCCAGTTTCGAGCGACAGTAGCAAATTACAGACAGATTGCTTATAGTTATAATTAGAATAATTTTCGATTGGTAATTTCAAGACATACATGTATAGGCGTTTTAAAAGCACGCTGATACAAACCCCGATTTAGGACTTTCTGTGTCATCTCATCCTCGATAATCCAGAAGTTCCGATCCCTTACGATCTCTACACCCCTGGACTATCTTACAGTAAAATTGGAGGCAAAAGAACAAAACAGGTAATTTAGTCGTATGATGTACATCAAAAGAGCCGTGTAACGGTACACTGTGGTTGACTGTGAGGCTTTGATGTTGGGCGTCGCTCTCTCTCTCTCTGTATTCTTCAAAGGAAATATTTGCACGCCTGTGATTGCATTTGGTACAGCTCTTTTCAGCTGAGCTGTTTCCAATTTTACTATGGGATAGTCCAGGGGTGGATAGAGATCGTAAGTGATTTTTCCAACGGTAGTACTATTTTGGGACTTATTGTATGCTTATAGTGTGTTCATGTTGTTTTTATTTGTTTAGCTATCGAATTACATGTATAATAGTAAAAGTGCTAATAATACCCACTTGACAAATGATTACTTAGCCGCTAAAACTTGGTGTGGTTGATGTTTTTTTTTTTGTCTCGGGGAGTTTTTCTCCGTTCTCGTGTACAGGTAGAATATTAACTTTGCTGATTTTTTTAAAAATCTAGAACCTTAAGACCTCTAAAAATGGTCTGTTGACACTCGGGTAGGTTCAAATTGATATAAACTGTAACCTCTTCTCGGACCCCTGTGCTCCCGCCGCGTCAGACCAAACACGTGTCTTGGACATCGGTTTCTCGGTAATATTCAGCAGTTTGATAAATCAACAAGAGGTTCCACTGAAACATGTTTTGTTTTCTCTTTGTGTGCACTAAGGTTGGAACATTATGCCGATTTGTATTTAAATTTTAGATAAAATATGCTTGAAATAGTCAGAACGATACATCTCTTAATATTAGCACGACAGTCGTGTAGACTAACTGCCAATATAGGCAATGCACATCTACATATGTACGCACATTCTCACTTGAAGTTGTCAATTCATTTTAACTGCGATTAAAAAAAATAATCTATAACTGAATGATAATAAGGTCACGCTTAAGAAATATAGCGTTTTGTTTGATAATACAGTAAAACCTACGTATATGACTACCTGTGTATAACGACCATCTGTGTATAACGACCGATTTGTATATAGGTCATCTTTATTGAGACTGCCTGACTAATGTATACATTGTATGTGGCTAACGACAGATGCTTTTGGAGCGGCGGTCACTAGTTTCTGTGCTGTTTTTAACGGATACATTTTTGCTTTAAAAATTTGATGTCCAAAAGTGTTTTAATGGAGAGAGGAATTTTACAAGGGGGGTCGCTCTCTTCCAAAATGTATCTGATTTTCATAAATGAATTATTAAACGAAATAGAAAAATGTGGTAAAGGCACATTGATTGTTGATTTGAAAGTTAATATACCCACTCAAGCAGACGATTTGTGTCTTTTAAGTACAAATTATCAAAGTTTGCAAGACATGGTTAACATATGTGAAAATTATTGTCGGAAGTGGCGGTTTACGTTCTCTTCAACTAAAAGTAATATTATGATTTTTTCCAATAAACGCACAAAATATAATGTATCTAATATTTTACTTTACAATTGTGTTTTACCAATAGTTACTGAAATCAAACACGTTGGTATATTCTTAAATCACTATAGAAATAGTGTCGAAAGAACTAAAAGGGCATGTTGTAAGTTAAGTGGGTGGGTTACCATTGAATCGTATATTGACATAAGGAAATTATTGTTTGTAAGAAGAATTATTGCAATGGATAGTGGATTCTTGATTCACAAAATTTTTGTCACCAGATTTTTTACGTATTTTTTGAATGCATAAAAACAACAAGGTTTCATACCAGACATCATAAGTATATTACGAAAATACTCATTGTATGATTCTTTTACTCATTATATTAAATCTGGTACTTCTCCAAGTAAAAAATATTGGCGAAAACTTGTTTATAAAAAGTTTACAAATTTGATGAAAGATCACGTCTAGAACGTATGTCAAATGCTATAGATTTTATTAGATTCAAATGTATTCACCCTAAAAATAGGTTGCACTTTCTTTGGGAACTCGCTGTAAAGTTCCCACAGTATAATAATCATGTACATTGTATTTTGAATGCGTGTGTAAACTCACGAATATCAAATTGTATAGAATTATGTCAATATTGTGGAATACTTTTTAATGATCATGTTACCCATATTATTTTGCATTGTGATAAAAATTGCGAAATTCGTGACGAGTACTGGTGTTTTTTGGTAAATAATTTTGGATTAGAATTCATGTCGTCGCTTCACAATTTAACAGATTTTGATTTATGTAACACCTTTTTGGGTAAAGAATTTGTCTATGATCTCTCAAATAGTGCCTTAGAGAAGTTTAGATTAGGAAATGTATCTTTTTTGTATAGACTCCTGAAAGCATGCTATCCTTATTGCTTTGAATAATATCAACTAATTACTTATTATTAGACTTGAACTTGTACATATTTTGTAAATTTCTATTTGCTTTGTTTTGTTTCTTGTTTTCATGTTAAATGTCATTCTTTATGTAATCTTCAATTTTGGAGGAAATAAAGATAATAATAATAATAATAATAATACTGCAGTTATATGTGTTTGTGGGGGATAGTACCATCGGAAACCCAGTGTCTATACTCCACTACGCTCTGTAGGCTGATTAACGTGGATAACCGACGATAGGGGGATAGCCTATACGTACGATTCTATATAAAGTTTCAGACGCATCTCTTGGACCCACACTTTGACATTCTGATCCTCGACATAACTTTCTGAACTAGACAGACTTCAGAAAGTGCTCCTATATTCCGCGAATGGCATCTTCTTACGAAGAATCCCGAGGATATATTCTTCTTTACTCATAGAAGTTTCTGTATTTTGTTTTTTGTAGTTTTTGTTGTTGTTTTTTTTACCGTAAATGCGTTGTTAAAGTATTTCCATGTGTTGCCAAATGATTTTGGGCGCAATTAACAGTTGTTTGATTAGGTTTTATGTCATATTGATTAATAGTTTTTATTCGTGCTATGTGTCTTTGCAATAGAAGAATCTCTTGTCCATTTATATTGCTATCTCACTGAAACATGCCGGCTGAGACACATCCCCTCGGTCATTATACAGACAGAGTGAATTGCAAATTCTGTTAAAAAAACCCGCTTTTCTGATAAATTGAGATAAGATTTGAAAAAAAAATCACCTGGAACCCAAATTACATTATTCTTAATAATCTAATCTGCATGTAGTTCATTATTAATTCTTAGCATTTACAATGTATATAATTTTACGTATATTAAAGCACTGATTATCTAATTTTTACATTACAAGTATCTTCTGTAACCAAAGCCAATAGATAGACAAATCATCATAAAATTCAGAACCTCGAACATGCACTTACCTATAGAAACTGGAAGATTGACTGGGACCCCTGAAGTAAATATAACTTGTAATCTATGTTTTACTAATATTGGAAACGAATATCATTATTTGTTTCAGTGCAGTAATGAAATGGTGAAACGTTTACGAGAAATGTATATACCAAGTTACTATTATAGAAACCATAGTGTTATCAAAATGAAAGGCCTGTTTACTATATGTAACATTACTGTTCTGACAAATATATGTAAGTTTTTGAAAAAAATTGTAATGCACTGTTGCGCTATGGGCCCAATATACTTGTATGTTTACATTATGTATAGTGACCTCCTGTTACATACTTGTATATCTGAGAGTGAAATAAAATCTGAAATCTGTAAGAAATATATTGAAAGAATTATTTTCCAAAACCTACCCATGTTACCTACGATACTGAAATACAGATAAATATCAGGTGACTTTACAGGTGAAAATAAAGACAGCTTATATGAAACAGTATATAACTGCCTTCCCATTGTTTCCTAAAACAACACCTACTTATTGTTGATAAATATGTTGGCGTTCAGAGACCACCCCACTGAATATGCATACCATATTTCATATGACGCCGGTACCGTTTGGCAGTTTCACATTTATATGTCAAAATTTCTTTATTTCAAATGAAGTTCAGAATACCTTTTTGTTTGCAAAAAAACCACTTTAAAAATCATTATATAGCAGACGTATGTTTCGGTGCGATCCCGGTCGTCCTGTAAACATTTTCTCCTATGTCGTTTTTATTGAAGCGATGATGAGGAGAATAAATATAATGCTATGTATATAAAGGATAAAAGAGAACCATAGTGTACAGTATATTGATTAGAATATAGTGATATAACATTAATGAAATTGTCTCTCTATTCTGTGTAATGCATATGAAACTGAAAGAAAAACAAGTAATAGGCTTAAAAATCGGTGGAAATGTCTGGATCAAGATGCCGTCTATCCTTTGTAAATGACGTCATGCTACGTCATATTTGACGTCATAAAATGACGTCGGTTGAAAATTTGGAAGTTATTTTTTTACGGTCATTTACATTAATTCAGTCATATATACGGAAATATCAAAGTAAATCAAAATGGAGTCTGGTATTTTTGAGATCGGCCCAATCGGCCCTCTGGCACTCTAGAAACCCGAAGATCGGCCCGATCGGCCTTATGGCACTCTGGAAACCCGAAGATCGGCCCAAATCGGCCCTACGGCACTATAAGGGTTAAGAAAACAAATAATAGTAGATTACAAACGGAATTCAGACACAATAACATGGTACATGTTCACTTTGTCTCCCAACAGTCGAAACAGTTAGCAATAATATGTCTTCTTAAATGTGGAATTTCACACAAGTATGTCAACATCAGCGACTTAATGAGCAATGTTGAATGGTAGTCATTTGGTGGTAAGATTTTACAATAAATCGGACATGAAGAGGAAGTAAAATATACCAAGATATCTAACATAAAACATCCTACACTGTCAATCAACATGCCATTTAGTACACTATTATACACGTGTATAAGTGCTACATTAAGTATAATCATAAAACATCTTAAACCGTTTATCATTAAGAACATTCCATTGGTTCATTTTTACGCAAAATGTGAAATTTAGACATTGAACATATAAACAATTAAACTAATCACCGAAATAATGTAGAAATTGTAGGCCTACCCTGTAATATAAGCACTTATCGTCAGTATTGACGAAAATGTAAGACTCATGTCAGAATTTAGAACGGTGCACCTTATAATTGTAGGCGTATTACATCCACTTTCGGTTTGCATATATCTAACACAGTCACACTATCACCACGATAACAGACCTATATACAGTTAAATGTACGTTTTTGTAGTTAACACAAGTCTGATATCGAGTTAACATGATACGTTTGAAAATTTGTATCATAAATTATAGCATAACTTACCGTATTAAAATATTGTCAAAACTTCAACTTCATGTCAGGTGTTTATAGCGTGCCTATCTCGATCAGCGACCTTTGAGTGATATTCGGCAATCCTCGGTCAATTCCGTTAATCATTAGTCGAAATTCGTATCTTGTGTCCGACAATCCTCGACGGAGTCTAAAAAATAAGAAGGTTGGGACATTTATTTATTGAATAGAGGTATAAACACATACATACTAGTGGAACACTATCAAGATAAAAACCATGTGTATTGTAAGCATATTCAGACATACAATGATCCATTATACTAGAGTGATCATGCGTGGACTGAACGAACCTTGAAATCATTTACAAATATTATCACTTGTACACGTAACAAGATCGCTTGACATCTTATTATGTAGCTTATTTTTGCTAGTTTACGATAGTTTGAATTGTAAGCATTTTTGTAAAGTATAGTACACAATTACCCGTTCTAGTAAATAAACTCGTGTGATAGGCATTCTCGGTAATGTTAAATTACTTTCACTTTCGATTTACGTATACGTATATACACTAAAGGCTGGACACATTTCTGTAAATATGTCTGTTTCTATTGTTAATTCAAACTCCACATCGTCTTCATGTTATATCAATGGTAAGCGGAATCTTTTGTACACAGAGTACACAACATTATAAATACCGACAATACCGACAAAAATGATATAAGATAAGCCTCCATACCTAGTATTATGACAGTGTGTCCGCCTTGGTTGTTCCTGGTTGACAATCGATAATACTCGGTCAATTCCGGTAATATGTCTACAAGCTTCGTCGATACCCATCCGGAACTCCTTGAGGAAAAGATATTACATAGATATTCTCGCGATAATACCCGATGATTTCACGAAGCGTCGATACCTGTATCAATTACGTTCGGTAAACTTCGTCGAATTCCATTTGAAACCCCTTCATGTGATATAAATAGAACATCAAATGGTATCATTCAACTCATATCAAAGTTGCTAAATTAGAAGAAATGTGAGAATTCCAAAAGGAGATGAAGAAAGCTTCTTAAGATTATTTACATGTAATTGCAATATACCTACATGTATATATACACATGCACTTCACCTGGGCCGTTTTCGATTATACGGTTTGACTGGTTGGACCAACTTGTTCGTTTATGAATTAAAGACGAACCTGCTGATTTTATATTGTTTCAGACGAGCCTTGACAAAGCCTTCACAGGCCTGTATTGAAAACTGCAGGTACTTAAAGTAACGACTTAACAAACGGTCGAACCAGTTGTTCCGATAAATGAAAACGGACCTGGGTGTTACCCAATCGGGACCGTTCGGCACTTTCCGTTCTCGTTTACGGACAGTGCCGAACGTTCCCGATTGGGGTGTTACCGGGAAAATCTGTGGTTGCTCGGCATTTTTCTTATAACCGTATATACCATTAAACAAAGGTTTAATAAACATATTCAGTGTTTTACTGATATCGGTTATTATTTATACCTGACTACAATGATTAATATGATATAAGATGACGGCTATCATACTCTTTACTTATTTTTTATGATTTGTTTTATTGACACCAAATCATATTTTTACTTTTCTTACAAACACAACACAAGATTTCCAGTAGATTATTGTGTAATCTAAATTGAATCCAAGATAATCATATCATAAATTTTATTAAATTAAAAAATTAAAAAAAAACCACTCCTGTCTTACACTTGTATGAAGGTGATACTAGTTAACTTGGAAGGATATGGTGATAAGATTTTGTATGGAAGGTCGCATCGATTTGTCTTAATAAAATAGTGATTACAACTGAAGGGGCTCTCTTCCTGCAATGAAGATGTTTCTTTATGAATTTTATATAACAAAAGCGAGTGACCTCCCTTTGAACGTACATCCACTGATACTGTTATACGGTGTTTTATCATGGGGTATAAAGACAGCAAAATTCTGTAGGAAATATTTCAAACGTACTCTTCATCCTTTGTTTCCGATAGAGGATAACAATTATACCTACTGTTTATAAGCATGGGGATGTCACCACAAATTATCTATTAAAGGTGGTGGCTTACTTTGTCTTTTTAACATAGTTTTTCATTTTATGGTAATAAAATTCATGTTTACATTTCTACAATAATCCATCGTGTTATTCCACTCTCAGGGCATTTCATAAATGTGCTGGATGTTGGATGAATATATGGATATTGTACTAGTGGATTATGACGTTCCAGCTGTTGAAACCGGATGTATGACGGTGACGGACACCCTGACGCTTCCTTATTCTTAACATAAAATTGTGACTCAAAATCCATTATTGTTCCCTGATCAGACCCATGTCTTGCTGTAAGAAAAACATTAAGATACAGTGACGTAAGGATTCAAAGATTCCACAGATTTTTGAAGCACATTTTTACGTTGAAATCCTTCGAAATGTATGTTGTTTTTATCTATATGTTCAAAAGTATCTTGAATTTGTGTTCATTTTATATGACATTTTATAAAACGAGTATTAGAAGTTTTTATTTTATTTTAATCTTTCTTCTCTCAATAACAGCATACAATTTCTTATTAAATAACCCCATATACAGCGATTAATCCTCAACATTGTTTTTTAATGCTTATGTTATTTTTTTAATTAAAACGATGAAATGTTTCCAAGTATCAGTATCAATTCTATAGCTTTGAAGATACTGATACATCAATATAACTTGTTTAACAGGTTTTTTTTGTGTTTTTGTAAATGTTAAAATTCGTGTGAGAGATATAAAACAAATAATGACATTACTCTATATGTATATCTATTGTCTACTGCCAATCTATCTGACCTCTGACCTTAAAATATACCAGATGTATTTGCTTTTCTCCGTTATATTTTACATCCATCAATGTAGTGAAAATGATGCCCGTGATGTATTTGTTTGCTTCAATTAAGCGCTGACATCACTGCTAATAAAAATTTTGATATTGTGAATCAGGTCGCATCCATCGTATTTAGAAATCACACTGATATGCTTAATCTTGTAATCAGTCTATCGATTACTTTTGACTGCTTCTATAATTACGTAATGTGAATGAAAATGATTGTTCGTTATCAATGAAGAAAAACAGTTATTAATTATTGAAAAAAACTACACGAAAGTATAAGCATTCCAACCATATTTTTGTTCATATATCACATGTGACAAATTCCTTACAAGTCAATAAATGTTTTTTTTAGATATTGATCAACACTTAACGTAGATTTAATTAATTAAATTTTCTCTTGGAAGTAGCACATGTTTATATGGAGATATATCTAATGATAAAAGAAAAGTACACTCAAATTTCATGCTACAGAATGATTTTAAAGCTAAGCTATACATGTAGTTCTACTACTCACGAACACCTACATATGATTTATTCTATCACCGAATTTTCTTTGGCGACAAAAAGGAGTTACTTCCCTTTGGAGGTAAACCCTTTAAGTCATCCTTAGTTCTGAAATGTGTCGATTTATAAAATACATATGATGATGTAATGATCATTGTGTGTTATGAAACAGATAAAAACGATAAATACGGGAGTTCTAATAATGGAACAAAACATATATCATAGATAGACGTAAGGGGAGTTACATGGCAAATAAATTGTCAAGGACATCAACAACCTCTCCCTCACCGCCCGGAACAAGGCATGTTGTTACAAGGAGGAGTCTTTTATTTATAATAATATTTATATACTATAAATACTTGTATGTGTAAAATCCTCGTCCCTCTTCTTTCCTTTTCCTTCTTATTTGTCTTCTTCAGTATCCGTCTGTCTGTCTGTATGAGGGTGTGTGTTTGTGTGTGAGAGATGGAAGAAGAGAGAGAGAGAGCAGGAAGATGCCGTATATGTGTGTGTTATAGATTGCTATTTGTTTAAATGTATGTATTATATGGTGCTATCAATGTTCTGTTATGCTAAGTATTTGTGTGTTATACGTTGTATGTACACACATGTTTTGTATTATGTGTAGTTACCATAGTAGGTATGCTTGAATACATGCAGGAATGTATGTATGCATGCATAAGTATACATGTATGCTTGTGTAGACATATGTTGTCATAGTATGTTTGTATACATACATGTATATCTATACATGCATGTATGTGTGCATGTATGTGTGACATGTGTGCGTGTATGTGTGCATGTGCATGTATGTATGCATGCATGCATGTATGTATGTTGTGCCATGTTAGTATGCACACATGCATATGTTATGCAGAGAAACACTATGCAATGTAATATTTATATATGATGTAACATAACGTATAACTTGATGTCTGAGTGTTGTGAGTGAGTGTGTATGCAAATATGTGTTTGTTGGTGTACATTATACATACTGTGTAAAATGTTTGAAAAAAAAAATTAAAAAAAAAGTTACATGGAGGACCTGACATCTTCGATATTACAGCACTATGTACTAACTTTACAAGCCCAAATTTCATGAATTAAAATAAAACCATAAATTAATATCAAACTAATAAGAAATAACGATTGGGATATAAGTTGTATATTTAATTGAATATATACCATAAAACCTTTAAAAATACATTCCATGTGCATTTGTCAGTTATATAATCTCTAGCATCGTTGTATCACAAAACGTTTTCTCCTACGTTTAAGTTAAATAAGATATGACTTTAAAATACATCGTACATTGTATAGTGACTAAAAGCTTAGATATATAAATCTGTATTTACAGCTTATTTACATTAATAGCATATCAAAGCTAAAGTTAGTAGTTCACAGTTCCCTGTAAGGAAAGTACGGTAAAAACCTTCACCAAAAGTACAGAATAAGAGCACGTAATGGAGTAGGTGTTATAAGACATTGTTCAACTGAAATAATAAAGTTTAACTTACTGCATCTTGCCAGAGAGTTTAAACCTGATGAAATAGTAAACACTTTGTAGCCTTTAAGGTGATACGTAACTACAAAGGAACAATGTCGCTACAAATGTTGTTTTATCAAAGTGATCAAATAAGCTAAAATAAGTGAATATAATTATAATTATATATAAGTGAATCATCAGAAAAAGTAATAAGCCTAGCAGTTCTGCATGTGATATGTAAGTATAAAGGGAAAATGTCATAATAAAAGTTCTTAAAAAGCGATCTGATAACATAATGGTGTTTGCCAAACGCATTGTTGACATGAAATAATTTTAAAGGTTTAACAGTGAATCATCACTTGTGGATATAATAAAGAAAAGTAATAAACCTAGCAGTTATTTAAGTGATATGTAACTATAAAGGGAAAATGTCATCACAAAAGTTGTGTTATCAAAGTGATTAGATAAACTGATATAAGTGAATATAATTTCTGTTCGTCACAACAACCTTATCACCACACACAGATATAGCTTGTGGATTGTCGATACCGTCCGCTGTCGTTAACAGTTCCCTGACGTTTGTACCGTCCCCTGACATCTGTACCACGTTGTGTGTTTCCACACACATAGACGTTACCCTCCCCGTCCACGTCCACTCCATACGCGAGCCTTACCACACCGACCTTCAACACGTCCTTGTGTAGATTGTCAATAGATAGACTACCGATGACCGTACTGTGCGCTGTGTAGGTGTAGTAAGGGATGAAGAGAGTACCAGTACGACGGTCTTGAGATAACGTGTATATATAACTAGGACCTTTGTGTAACATCTGTGCCTTACCGTCCTTTGTTACCCGGTACACTTCTTTACCTTCTGTACTCACATTGAACTCTCCATTTCTATACGTTACATGGTTTCCCAATGTTTATTACATTTGATAATGTAAGTTTAGTGGGTGTAACTGTCATCACATGTACACCATTACCTATCGCAACTGCAACTGAAGTGTTGTCTACCAAAAAAATCCCAAGGTTATCCATCCACCTTCAACTCATCCACAACATCTCCGTCAGTGTTGATTAATTTCAGCTTCCGATTGCTATAATCTCCTACAACAACCAAACCGTCAGAAGTGATAACAACTCCACGAGCTATACAATAGAGCTGATCTGATTTCGTTTCTATTTTCACTTTTCTTGCTTCCTTAAGTTCACATTCTGATAAAAATTTGGTTTAGTCGGGAACATATGTAGATTTTCTATGTTGCTTCTGCACAATAATTTTACCAAAGTTCACACTTGTCCCATTAAATTCTGCTTCGTGCTTAAGACTGACAGCGGTGTTCGTCATCCTCATCTCTCTGACTAAATCTTTCCAAGCATTCAGCTCTGTTTGTCCTCTCCGGTACAATACAATCGTACCCATGTGATCGTTCTACTGCCGGGCTGTCACAGTCGATTCTATTGTATTTTGCATAGCGACCTTCAGCCGTTCACATTTTTGACTTGCCGTCTTCAGATGTCCACTCTCCTCTTTGTACTTAGCTATCAAATCATCTGTGATTTCCTTCTTCATTTCCCTCATTCGTTGAATGAACCTTTCCTCCATATCGTCGATACTTTGTAATGCCGACTCTTTGTCGTCTGCGATGCTCTGTAAATATGTATATAAGTTCTTTACCAACGATTCCAGGGAGTCGGCAACCTCTTTCATATAGGTCGTCCTTTCCACTAGTTTTGAGTCTTTATCCAGTGTCTCGCAGTATTCCTCGGTGGTTGCGACTTCTTCGCATTTTCTGTGGCCGGTGGTTACACATTTGCTGCAGCCAAATGAATTGTGGTCAACGCAATAGTAAGTAATCTTCTTCTTGTGCTTGTCACATCTTTTTGAATTTGTTTCCGTTCTTGGTAGAAAGTCAGTAGAAGTTATAATGTCTATAGCGTCACAGTTGGTGTGTATGATGTCATGGTAATTTAGTTTACAGGACTTGCAAAACAAACATTTATTAGTCTTACACCAGAACTGAGCCAGAACCTTCTTGTCTTTCGTTTTCTTGCATGGCATGCAGTAGTGACCGTCTGTTGAACCGTTTTTTATTTGTATCAGCTCCATGACAACTTTGTCTACAGGAAACTGCTCGGTCCATTTCTCCTTATCCTCAGTTTTATCAACAGGGTGAGTAAGCGTTCTACATACCGGGCAGGTAAAGGTAGTCGCCGTATCCCTCTACCCCGACACCTCACTGATGATGTAAGTACTAAGACATTCCTTACAAAGAGAATGGTGACATGGTAGACATCTTGGCTGGTGAAGCTGTTCCAGACAGATAGGGCACTCCAGGAGGTGTGAGTCCGTCTGGGTACCGTCTTTAGGGACCGATTCCTGATTTGGACCACCTTCTGCCATGACGTCATCAGTCACTAATCAAGTATCCTGAAAAAATATATCAGGATGATGTTATGCAATATTAACAAGAGGTCCATGGGCCTTAGCATTCATCTGAAAATCATTTCAGCAAATTATAACTGGAGGGAGGGAAACAAATATTCGGTGAAATATTGAAACCAAAACAACGGTGTTGGGCAGAGTCACTATACAAAATATTTTCTCATTCCCAAAAGGTTGCTTGATAAAATTTGGCCAAAATTTATTGATGTTTTTTTGACTACTAGCTTTTTCAAAATAAATTCCTCATCTTCTACTATTAGGGCCCCGCCACGTCTGCCCCAGGGGAGGTCAGAGCCAACATTTATACAAAATCAGTTCACATTCCCCCAAAGATGTTTCTGACCAAATTTGATCAAAATCCGATAAGAACTTTATGACTATAGCGTTTTGAAGGATTTTTTCTCTCTATTTCCCCTATTGGGCTCCGCCTTCCCTGCCCCTGGAGGGTCAGAGTCACCATTTATACAAAATCTGTTCCCCTTCCCATAAAGATACTTTACACCAAATCTGGTTGAAATGTTTTCGAAACTTAATGACAAGTAGTATTTTGAAGTATTTTTTCTCTATTTCCCCTATTGGGTCCAACCCCTCCTGTCTCAGGGAAATCAGAGCCATCATTTATACAAAATCTGTTCACATTACCCCAAAGATGTTTCTGACCAAATTTAGTCAAAATCCAATGAAAACTTTATGACTACTAGCTTGTTCAAAACAAATTCCTCATCTTCCCCTATTGAATGAGAGTGTTGATGATTAGTGACCGATTACATGACTTTAAGAACAGAATACCAATTTTTATCATGTAAATATTAAAGACAAAAATCTGAATCTGTTCTGACTAATTTTGCCCTTTAAAGTATCCTCTGATATCGATGCCCTTAAACTTCATTTTTATTCTCGCACTTCGGCGATCGCTATTTCCGGAACGCATACAGTTCAGTTCGACTACTATGATATTGTCTGTTTAAGATTCTCATTTATGAAACCCAGTTTTTATATTATAGAATGTAATGCATATACTGTTAACCAGCTTTCTCGCACGGCTATTAAAGTTCGCGATTTCCATTTTAAAAGAAGTTCGCAAAGATTCGCGAGTTAAACTATTGAATGATAGTTTCTATCAAGATAGAAGATGTAGATATCAATTCGCGGAGATTAACGTTCGATTTTACTTGAATCACGAAATTCGCGAAAGTAAATCGCACGCGAATATCAGTTGGTTTACAGTATTCTATATATAATAGAATTTCCTGAATTAATTCATTCTGTATTATAACATGAAAGGCAATTATATCATATTTATTCCCGTTTATCATTAAGATTGTTAAATGTACTTCATTTTTACTGAAGTATGGGATGTTAACATATTGTTATCAATAAATCGTACTAATAAATTACCTTGTCCATATATGTGTCGCTCGCATGTATCTATCATAACTAAAATAACCGACCTTAATCAGGATATATACAATTAATTCTACGTTTTTGTACTTAATGATAACTGTGGTCATGATATATGTGACTATGGATGTATTTAAACACAAAATTATAACTCCCCGACAGTATCAAACAGAAACGTAAACAGGTGACAGGATGGCGTGTCTGTATCGACGACCTTTGAGTGATATTTGGGTATACTCGGGAATTCCTGTTATCTAATGTTCGGAAAACCTCGGCGTATATATTTTATCAGATGATAGCTATCTTATGGTTTATTTTTCACTTTAACACTGTAATTAACGCCAAATAATTGTGAAAACATCTAATTCATTTAATGTTAGATAACATTTATAAAGTAATGAGGGCAAAAACCAAGTCGTGTGACCTGTTTCTACCGCAATGATTCTTCAATTGGTATCTCTATAAGCAAAAAGGCACTGATTGCTATTCCAAAGTCTTATAACATGAAGAATGTGTTAACGAAAAATTATTTTGATTGGAAATAACTCTGCAATATGTTCCCATTTACTGAATGGTACTAGACCAATGAACTCCTCGATCTATATCTGGATGAGTCTACTGCAAAGTATCATCTATTTCACGCCATATTATTAGCAAACGATTAAATAAAATAAAATAAGACAGTTATTCTTTATTTTGAATAATGAATAATTGTCTTTACCAAATCAAAATTAAAGTTAAACAGTAATTATAAAATTAAAAAAAAATGTAATTGTATTTGAATTCTTATACTTTTTTCCCGAGATTCCAATCAACTATTTATAACAAAGTA
>SAYR01057986.1:114030-131223 GCA_004382745.1 Argopecten irradians irradians | reverse complement strand
GCTGAACTGGCTCTCCAGACGCCAGCAGACCACCATCTACAAGCGAATCATGTTTATTTGGAAAAACTATGAACTATGAAAACTTCTCCGAAAAGAAGAGGAGGGTGGGGGGTACAAAATACACGAGGCCATGTGAAATGAACCCCCAGCCCCCACGTCAATTTATATCTTATTAAATTTAACATTTAATTGCATTAAGATTCAATAAAACCATATATATTATTGATTTTTAATGGAATATTAAAATGTTTTTTACGAAAACTAGACTATGAGAATATTTCACCTAAGACAGGAGAAGGGGGGGGGGGGGGTCAAAATACATGTGCCATGGTGAAATGAACCTCTATCCCACGTCATTTATATCTTTTAAATTTACATTTAATGGCCAGGAAGACAAAGACCACTAGTGCCAGATCTCCTTCAGCGACCAGGCCAGACAAAGACTACCTCAGTGTCAAGATATCCTTCAGTGGCCAGGATGACAAAGACCACCTCAGTGTCAATATTGGCTCCTTCAGCGCCTGGGCCTTGACAAATACAAATGTGTGGCGATGTCGCCGTCAGAGTTCTTTAAGTTTGTTGTTTCATATGTTTCAGGCGCAATCGTCATGCTGCCAGCCTAGCCTGGATTTGCTGCCCGGGATACGGGCCCTTGGAGACTGAATTCGGCCAGGTAACAAGAGAGGACGGGCTTCTTTGATGCCGAAGAGTTGTTCCGTGAGCTATTCCTTGACAACCACCTGAGTCTCCAGGAGATGGGGGAGATCATGGAAGGGACAAGGCGCCATAGCTCGACACACACGGGTAAAAACGGTGGCTGGCTACGCCACGCGTCGCCAAGCAGGCGGACGCTTGTTATCGGACCAGTGGATCCAGCCAAATATCAGCCAAAGCCGAGTCCTAAGCTACAGCGGATACAAAAAAAAGTAAAGAAAAATTTTTTTTATAACAAAATTATGTTTTAGGTTTTTGGTTTCCGACCCCGGGGGGCAGGAGGGACGAAGCTAATAGGGGTTTATTTGTTTGAGTAATTAACCTTTTTAACAACTAATGGTCATCTAAGGGACGGCCTTCCATGTATGCGGGTGTGTTGCGTGTATGTGTGCTGCGGTGCATGTTATTGTTTGTTTGATTAATTAATGTCCTATTAACACTATGGTCATGTAAGGACGGTCCTCCATGTATGCGGTGTGTTGCGTGTAATGTTTTGCGAGTGAGTGTACTGGTGGGAGACTTGCCGGTTTGAGAGGAACTGCGGGTATATTCATGTTGTGTCTTCTTACACTGGCCAAGCCGCAGACACCAAAGCAACACACCCACCCGCTTCAACACTAAAGGCCAAAAGTGAGGTGATGTCAAGGAGACCGTTTAGGGAAGAATAAAGAAAATTTAGGAAGAAAGATTTTTGTTTGTTTGATTTATTAACGTCCTATTAACAGCTATTTCATTAAGGCCTCCCATGTATTGGATGTGTTGCGTGTATGTTGTTGCGAGGTGCATGTTTTGGGAGACTGCGATATATTTCATGTTGTGATTCTGTATAGTGGAACTGTTGCCCTTGTTTTATTAGTGCTATATCACGTAAGCATGCCGTCGGAAGACAACCAAGGCAACCACACCCACCCGGTCACATTATACTGACATGGGCGACCAGTCGGTCCACTCCCTGTATGCTGAGCGCTAAGCAGGAGCAGAACCTACACTTTTATAGAACTTTTGTGTGTCTCGGCAGGGGACAGAAACCCAGAAGCCTTTTCCAGCTGCGGACAGGGGCGAACGCTGCAACTCAAGACCAAAAGTGAGGCGGTGCCAAGGGAGGCATTAGGAAGATAAAGTCAGTTAGGAAGATAGAGAAAAGATCAGATCCTAAATTTATGTCCCCTTTTTAACGATCATGCAATTAGGGTCAGCAGCGGTATAATTCCTAACGCCCTATCTGCATGGGAGAACCACATTGTAATTCAATAAAACACAGTATTATGACTACCTATGAATGTTGAGGTAACCGGCTCTGTTTAGGTAGCTTTTATATATAAAAGACTATTGATGATTTGTATAAAAACAATGCCGTCCACCTTCTACAGTTGAATTATTTAAGGCTATTTAAAGTGTTAAATTAATGACCACGATGAGTATCAATGGCCAATCTGACTGAGAGCATGGCTTCTAACCGAGCAGCATGATGCATACCTCTTGTGTAACTGTTGCAAGGTTTAGTGATTCAAAAATCGTTTTTTTTCTTCTATCTGGACGAAGCTCCTCTCGCCTCCAATCTAGTTTTGAGCAAGTTTTGTTGATTATATAAGAGGTTTTTAAAACCATTCCCTTCCTCGCGGATCTGATCTGAGGCTTGGCTTTCAACAAAATTGCAAGTTCGCCGGCAGAAAGTGTAGATTCCTTGGACATGAGATTTCCGAGACGGGCATTAGACACCCACTGGATTGTTTGTTTGTTTGTTTTGTATATAACGTCCTTTCTAACAAACTATGTCATGTAAGGACGGCCTACCCCAGTGTATGCGATGTGTTGCGTGTATGTAGTGCGGAGGTGCTGTGTTTTGGTGAGACTGTGGTATATTCATGTTGTGCCCTCTTGTATAGGTGGAACTATTGCCCTTTTATAAGTGCCTATAACACTGAAGCAATGCGCCGGAAGACACCAAGCAACCACCCCACCCGGGTCAATTTATACTGGAACACGGCGAACCAGTCGTCCACGCCATTATGCTGGAGCGCTAAGCAGGAGGCAAAACTAACCACTTTTTATAAGACTTTGGTGTGTCTCGCGCCCAGTGGTACAGAACCCAGAGCCCTTCCTCACAGGGGCGCGCAGCGGCTCAACCAAGGCCAAAAAGTGAGTGATGTCAAGGAGACAGGGCATCCATGACTAGGATAACAAATCCCAAAAGACGGCAGTGACCCTGTGGGCTCTGAAATCCTTGAAGGTCAAAATATTAAACTTAGGGGTCAATCATTAATCGCGTTTAAAATTCCAATTAACATTTCAAGATGGCAATTCATTAATCGGCGTTAAAATTCAATTTACAGAATTTCAAGATGCTCCACGCCGTAAGAGCATAAATGATATTTCATCATTTGAACAATAATTGGGATTTAATCTGTATATGTATGACCTAATTCAACAACAAAAAATAACATTAAAATATTTTAATTCGCTATTGGTGACTGCACAACTCATTACTTCATTCCATTAAGAATATAGCTGCCACTGAATTTCTTCGGGATGCCAATCTATTATTTTTCAATATTTTAAACTAGAAAGCTAAAATAAGAAGCTCAAACTTTTCAATGGTTGGTAATGGTGTAAGTAAGAACATTTTGTAAAGCTGAAGAAAATTACTAAATCGTGCTGCTCCTGTTTTTTGATAGTGAAAAAATTACCATATTGTCAGCGGTGGAGCATCTTTATTAAATTTTTATAACCAATAACATTGATAATGTTTAAAAAAAAGATACATATGACTTTTATGTTTTTAATGAGATAAAGTAGAGAAACCCGAAAAAATTAAAATTAAATTATGCAAAGTATTGATTGGGTTTGTAGGTAAATGTACATATGGGTTATTCAAGTTAACAACAATGGCTACTACAAGCATGCTATCAAAGTAATTTTCGTTAATTAAAACAAGGGTGCGAGGATGTGTCTTGGGCTTTGTTGGAGCCTGAGCTCTATGCTATTGCTCACACATTCTGTTTGTATGTTTTTAAATGTTTGTATACTATCTTCTATTGAACAGAGTGGTTATAAGGATCTGTATTTTAATGAGATTGAATGGAGACCTGTTAGTTCCCCTTCTCCACCAGGAGGGGCGCCTCATCAACTTGCAGATGCGGCTTGTCGCTGAACTGGCTCTCAGACGCCAGCAGACCACCATCTACAAGCGAATCATGTTTATTTGGAAAAACTATGACTATGAAAACTTCTCCGAAGAAGAGGAGGGTGGGGGGTCAAAATACCATGGCCATGGTGAAATGAACCCCCATCCCCACGTCAATTATATCTTATTAATTTACATTTAATTGCATTAAGATTCAATAAAACCATATATATTATGATTTTAATGAATATTAAATGTTATTTACGAAAACTATGACTATGAGAATTTCACCTAAGAAGGAAAGGGGGGGGGGTGTCAAAATACCATGGCCATGGTGAATTGAACCCTCTATCCCCACATCAATTATATCTTTTAAATTCACATTTAATTGCCTTAAGATTCAATAAAACTATATATATCATGATTTTAATGAATATTAAATGTTATTTGCAAAAACTATGACTATGAGAACTTCACCTAAGAAGAGGAAGGGGGGGGGGGGTGTCAAAATACCATGGCCATGGTGAAATGAACCCTCTATCCCCACGTCATTTATATCTTTTAATTTACATTTAATGGCCAGGAAGACAAAGACCACTCAGTGCCAAGATCTCCTTCAACGACCAGCCAGACAAAGACTACCTCAGTGTCAAGAAGACAAAGACCACCTCAGTGCCAAGATCTCCTTTAGCGACCAGCCAGACAAAGACCACCTCAGTGCCAAGAGCTCCTTCAGCGGCCAGGAAGACAAAGACCACCTCAGTGTCAATATGGCTCCTTCAGACGCTCTGGGCCTTGACAAATACAAATGTGGGCGATGTCGCAGCAGAGTTTTTTAAGTTTGTATGTTTCAGGCCATATGATGCCGAAGAGTTGTTCCGTGAGCTATTCCTGACAAACCACCTGAGTCTCCAGGAGATGGGGGAGATCGTGAAGGGACAGGTCGCCATAGCTCGACACACCGGTAAACGGGGCTGGCTACGCCACGCGTCCCATGCAGGCGGGACCTTGTTATCGGACCAGTGGATCCAAGCCAATATCAGCCCAAGCAGAGTCCTAGCTACACGGATACAAAAAAAAAGAAAGAAAAAAATTTATACAAACTATGTTTACCCATCGTTGGTGGAAGGGGAACATAGTTTGTGTAAATTTTGGTTCCGACCCCCGGGGGGCAGGAGGGACGAACCTAATAGGGGTTTATTTGTTTGAGTAATTAACCTTTTAACAACTTTGGTCATCTAAGGACGGCCTTCCATGTATGCTGTGTGTTGCGTGTATGGTGTGCTGGGTGCATGTTTTGTTTGTTTGTTTGATTAATTAACGTCCTATTAACAGCTATGGTAATGTAAGGACGGCCTCCCATGTATGCGGTGTGTTGCGTGTATGTATTGCGAGGTTAGTGTACTGGGAGACTGCGGTATATTCATGTTGTGTCTTCTTACACTGGCCAATGCCGCAGACACCAAGCAACACACCCCACCCGTTCAACCTAAGGCCAAAAGTGAGGTGATGTCAAGGGATTCGTTTGTTTGTTTCAGTTTTACGGCCCATCGACAACTAAGGTCATTTAGGGCCAAACTACAAGTCATGCATTAATATCAGGATAAAAGATCAGGGTAAGAAAAGGCAGGTAAGGACTAAAGCACAGATTGTAAACGTTTATTTGATAAAAAAAAGGTTTGCATTGGATAAAATAGTTTTGGCTAAAACACATGAGAAAACTCATGCACAAAGTTGATGAAACGATGAAATGTTCAGTTGATACGATGATATGATGAGAAAACGTTCATATTTTTTTTTCTCATCATATCATCGTATCAACTGAATATTGTCAAGGGAGACGTTAGGAAGAATAAAGAAATTTAGGAAGAAAGATTGTTTGTTTGTTTGATTTATTAACGTCCTTTTAACAGCTATTGTCATGTAAGGCCTCCCATGTATGTGGTGTGTTGCGTGTATGTTGTGCGAGGTGCATGTTTTGGGAGACTGCGATATATTCATGTTTTGACTTCTTGTATAGTGGAACTGTTGCCCTTTTTATAGTGCTATATCACTGAAGCATGCCGTCGAAGACACCAAGCAACACATCCCACCCGGTCACATTATACTGACAATGGGCGAACCAGTCGTCCCACTCCCTGTATGCTGAGCGCTAAGCAGGAGCAGAAACTACCACTTTTATAGACTTTGGTGTGTCTCGGCCAGGGGACAGAACCCAGAGCCTTCCTCACAGGGGCGAACGCTCAACTCAAGACCAAAAGTGAGGCGGTGCCAAGGGAGGCATTAGGGAAGATAAAGTCAGTTAGGAAGAAGAGAAAAGATCAGATCCTAAATTTAGTCGCCTTTTACGATCATGCAATAGGGTCAGCAGGTATAATTCTAACGCCCTATCTGCATGGGAGAACCACATTGTAATTCATAAAACACAGTATATGACTACCTATGAATGTTGAGGTACCGCTCTGTTTATGGTAGCCTTTTATATAATAAAAGCTATTGATGATTGTAAAAACAATGCCTCACCTTCTACAGTTGATTATTTAAGGCTATTTAAAGTGTTAAATTATGACCACGATGAGTTCAATGGCAACTGACTGAGAGCATGGCTTCTACCGACAGCATGATGCATACCCTTGTGTAACTGTTGCAAGGTTTAGTGTTCAAAATCGTTTTTTTCTTCTATCTGGACGATGTCCTCATCGCGTCATCTAGTTTTGAGCAAGTTTTGTTGATATATAAGAGGTTTTAAACCACTTTCCGGGATCTGATCTGAGGCTTGGCTTCACAAAATGCAAGTTCGCGGCAGAAAAGTGTATATTCCTTGGACATGAGATTTCCCGAGACGGCATTAGACCACCACTGGATTGTTTGTTTGTTTGATTTATTAACGTCCTATTAACAACTATGGTCATGTAAGGACGGCCTCCCATGTATGCGATGTGTTGCGTGTATGTAGTGGGAGGTGCGTGTTTTGGGAGACTGTGGTATATTCATGTTGTGTCCTCTTGTATAGTGGAACTATTGCCCTTTTTATAGTGCTATAACACTGAAGCATGCCGCCGAAGACACCAAGCAACACACCCCACCCGGTCACATTATACTGACAACGGGCGAACCAGTCGTCCCACTCCCATTATGCTGAGCGCTAAGCAGGAGCAGAAACTACCACTTTTATAGACTTTGGTGTGTCTCGGCCAGTGGACAGAACCCAGAGCCTTCCTCACAGGGGCGAGCGCTCAACCAAAGGCCAAAAGTGAGGTGATGTCAAGGGAGACAGGGCATCCAGTAGGATCAAAATCTCAAAGAGTCAGTGACCCTTGGCTCTGAAATCCTGAAGGTCAAAATATTAAACTTAGGGGTCAATCATTAATCGCGTTAAAATTCAATTACATTTCAAGATGGTCAATCATTAATCGCGTTAAAATTCAATTACATTTCAAGATGCTCCACCGCCGACAGAGCATAAATGATATTCATCATTTGAACAATAATTGGGGTTTAATCGTGTATATGTATGCCTAATCAACAACAAAAAATAACATTAAATATTTTATTTCGCTATTGGTGACTGCACAATCATTACTTCATTCCATATAAGATATAGTGCCACTGAATTTTTTCGGGATGCAATTAATTATTTTTCATATTTTAAACTAGAAGTAAAATAAGAAGCTCAAACTTTTCAATGGTGGTAATGGTGTAAAGTAAGTAACTTTTGTAACTGAAGAAAAATACTAAATCGTCTGCTCCTGTTTTTGATAGTGAAAAAATACCATTTGTCAGCGGTGGAGCATCTTTAATATTAAATTTTATAACCAATAACATTGATAATGTTTAAAAAAAGTACATATGACTTATTATGTTTCTTAAGAATAAGTAGAGAAACGAAAAAATTATAATAATTATGCAAAGTATTGATTGGTTTGTAGGTAATGTACATATTGGGTTATTCAGGTTAACAACAAAATGGCTACTACAGCATGCATCAAAGTAGGCCTATTTACGATCTCATATCTGTTGTATACCTGCTTACAAGTTATGAAATATTAATTTAATGAAATGGGCATCTTACATAGCTTTGATTAAAATGTGATTGCTGATAAGAATGTGCAGTTTTAGCGGACCAGAGGTAGGCAGGTACTTATTAGAGGTGTGACTTCTTTACCTATGCTTAAATCTTTTAATTAGCGTGGGTTGTTCTACCAATTAGTGTCATTGACCCTAGCTAATATACACCTTATTGGGGGTTGGGCATCACATACTACACACATACACAACTTTGATGAGCAGTGAAGGTAAAAATGTTTTTATCTTTCCTAATGCCTTCCTTGGCACCGCCTCACTTTTGGCCTTGCGTCGAGCGTTCGCCCCTGTGAGGAAGGCTGTGGGTTCTGTCCCCTGGCCGAGACGCACCAAAGTCTATAAAAGTGGTAGTTTCTGCTCCTGCTTAGCGCTCAGCAAACGGGGAGTGGGACGACTGGTTCGCCCGTTGTCAGTATAATGTGCCCGGGTGGGGCGTGTTGCTTGGTGTCTTCGGCGGCATGTTTCAGTGATATAGCACTATAAAAAGGGCAATAGTTCCACTATACAAGAAGACATAACATGAATTTACCGCAGTCTCCCAAAACACGCACCTCGCACAACATACACGCAACACACCGCATGCATGGGAGGCCGTCCTTACATGACCATAGCTGTTAATAGAACATTAATTAATCAAACAAACAAACAAAAGTAAAAATGTAAAGCGTCAGATTGACGCACGGCATGCAAAAGATTGTGTGCAAAATGAATTTTGTTGTGTCAATGAACCGAGGTCTCAGGTTTAATGGATGCCCTGGATCAAGTCGACTGTATTCATAACTATCCACATCCAGGAAACGCGAGAGAGCTAAAATGAGCACTTGGACAACTGAATTGGTTTCGCAAATTTATACCGAATTTCAGTGCTATTGCCGACCCTCTATACGAGCTCCTCAAGAACAATGTAAAACTTCAGGAGCTTTAGAGAAGCTCAAGAGCGCTTTAGTAAACTCACAGGCATTAGCTTTTCCACAATTCAATCGATCACCAAGCCCTTAAGCCATCATTCCAGAATTGATTAAAAGGTGCAATCTAAGATCATTGGCTAGCGATTTTCAGCAATTCAACGTACAGATACAGTGCAAACGTGCCAGTCAGATGGTTGTAGCGGATGCTTTATTCCGGTGTCACCAGGTCTTCCAGTTCTGGATGCTAGTCCTGATGAACATGATAACTATTTCCTTTCTATGGATAAGGAAGTTCCAGTGATCAAATTTCCTACTGGTGAGAAATTGCGAGACATATTGGCGACACTTGAAACTGAAGTAAAAAATATGTGCTTGTTACGGTCGCAACTGTGTGAGGATCCAGCAACTGAATATGATGCTGATATGAAGGTTGACGATCCACGAAAACCTTCAGTTCGCAAACACGTTCGAGCAAGGTATATCAGGAAAACGCTTCCTTGCCACAATTTGAAGTGTGCTCTTTCTAAAAGTGACAATGCGAAATGTGCGGTTCCTAAAAGTGACCGTACAAAAACCGCAGCTCATGAAATATCCCAGGTCTGATGGCCCGAGACCAGTAAAATATGCTCCCGGGCAAGTAAAATGTTAATTACCGTTTTGGGTAAAATTAGACTCAAATTTTAAATTCAGGCAAGTGGTTTTCAAAATCAGTTTCTTGCCCTACAATACAACGCACATGCTCCCTAATCGTGACAGTGCCAAGGACGTGCTCCCAGATAGTAACAATGCCCATCAATCGATGCACAAATGAGTCTATACGCATTCCACGCACAAACAGGAAGACGGGGATAGGTCTTTGCATTTTCAACGTTTGTTTGTTTGATTAATTAACGTCCTATTAACAGCCAGGGACATGTAAGGACGGCTTCCCAGGTGTACGTTGTGTTGCGTGTATGTTGTTCGAGGTGCGTTATTTAGGAGACTACGGTATACTCTTGTTGTGTCTTCTTGTATAGTGGAACTAATGCCCTTTTTATAGTGCTATATCACTGAAGTATTCCGCCGAAGACACCATACCGACAACGGGCGAACCAGTCGTCCCACTCCCCGTTTGCTGAGCACTAAGCAGGAGCAGACACTACCACTTTTATAGACTTTGGTGTGTCTCGGCCAGGGGACAGAACCCAGAGCCTTCTTCACAAGGGGCGAACGCTCAACACAAAGCCAAAATTAAGGCGGTGCCAAGGGAGGCTTTCGGAAAGATAGAGTCAGTTAGCAAGAAGAGAAAATAAATTAGAACCTAAATTTTGTCGCCTTTTACGATCCTGCGATAGGAGTAGCAAGCACAATTCTAACGCCTATTGATTGATTGATGGGGCTTAACGTCCTTGTTCCGGTTATAACCGAGCCTAGGACACAATAAATTCTAACGCCCTAACTGCAGGGTTGTTTTAAACCTATATAGAACATTTATGGACCGAGATATCTTAGGCCGAAAATTTAATTGGGACGAGTCAGGACCAAGGCGTCTAATTCCTCTTGGACTGTACCAGAAGACACTTCGACCTTAAAAACTGCTTTTGGTTTAAAAACAATCTGATTGAAGTACAGTTACTTATATCTACTCCGTTTCATGGAGGATCTACCAACATCCTAAAAGGGATAATATTTGGATGACCTTTCATCACGTGTACTTCGGATCACATACATTATCTACATATCAATAGGCCATTTCGTCCCGGTTTACAGACAAATTTAGCTTTGTTGTGCTCTTTGGGCGAGATGACTACGTACACGAAAATAATTCGGACAGCTTTATTAAACTATTTCGTCCGCAGTCAAGAGTCTGGCTGTATTATGTAAAACACATGACACTAATAAATATATGTAGTTATTAGATAAGGGAGAAATTCCTATAGCTACATTGTATATTATCAATACATCCTAAGGTCATATCATTAATTTAGGTTATAGAACTTTCTAGAATATTATTATGTATAAAAAATGTGTTTGTAAACATGTTGATTATAAGTAGGGATCTAGAATGATCAATTCCAGAAAGTTCTGTGTGTTTATTTGTTTACTGTTTTTAGTAAGATATTTCTAGAAGTAGAAGTTAAGGTTCTCCAATATTACTTCAGCTGTCCAAGGCTTATCAGAACTGTAATGAGACCTGTAATTAGACATTTCAAGAATTGTACAGCGCCATATTAGGTTCTATTAGGAGAGCTATTGTGACTTTATCTGTGCAGTGTTACAACGCATTGTGTGGATTTATTCATATTGCCTGGAACATAACAAATTATCTGTGGACATTCATTTTCCTTGAGGAGTTGAGAACATTTTATACCAGGACATTCACATACAGATAAGTAACATTTTAAATTATCGTATTAATCTTGTACCACCACCAATTACTTGAGATATTGTAAACTATCTCTGTATAATATTGTATATATTGTAAACTATCTCTGTATAATATTGTATATATGGTAAACTATCTCTGTATAATATTGTATACATGATTAAATTGTGTTTTGAAATTAGGTGCTGGTTTCTCATTTCTGGTATTCTGGGTCATTACAGAATTGGGGGCTCGTACGGGATCAATATTTAATTTGTGAAATCTAACTTTGGAAGTTTAATTATCTAATTTTTAAAATTTGTGTACAAACTGAGTTTACATCTGAAACCAACAGATAAACATGACTATGCAGGTAGAACAGTTTGTTAAAGCGCCATCCCTGGAAGTTCTTTTGCAAGTTAGTAAGAAGGATTTACTGTTATTGGGTAAACATTTAGGCCTAACTATCAAAACTAATTTGAGGAAAGCTGTAATTAGGAATATTATTATAAGATATTTTGTTGACAATGGCAAATTTGACTTTAGTGCATTAGATAGTATAGAAGAAACAGTCAGCTCAGAAATTCAAATTAGACAAATGGAACTTGAACATGAAATGCAACTAAGACAAATAGAAATAGAGAAGGAAATGAAAGAGATGGAGTTAAGAGAAAAAGACAAAGAAAGAGAGTTAAGAGCAAAAGAAATTGAAAGAGAATTAAAAGAAAAAGAGATCGAGAGAGATCATATGTTAGAACTAGAGAAGCAGAAAATTCAAGCTGAAACAGAACTAGCTTCTCAAGACGGTTCAAGAAATCCAACTTTTAGGGGTTTACAAGGAAACAGAGGTTTTGATGTTAGTATAAACATAAGGTTAGTTCCTCCTTTTCAAGAGAAAGAAGTTGACAAGTATTTTCTGCATTTGGAGAAAATAGCTGACAGTATGAAGTGGCCTAAAGATAAGCTTACAATGCTTCTTCAAAGTGTCTTGATTGGTAAAGGTAGAGACATTTATTCTTCTTTGTCTGTAGATGACATTTCAAATTACCACGTAGTCAAGAAAGCTATCTTGAAAGCTTATGAGTTAGTTCCTGAGGCTTACCACCAGAAATTTCGAAACTCGAGAAAGAGAGATGAACAAATTTGCCAGAGAAAAAAGAACAATTATTTAATAGGTGGTGTGAGACAGTTACTGTTGATAGGAGTTTAAACGTTGTGTCCATACCAACATAAAAACTCGTTTAGATGAGAGAAAAGGTGAAACAGCTACAATGGCTGATGATTACGCTCTCACCCACAAATTCTCCTTTTTTAAAACAGTTCTCATGACAAAAACAGTACCACAGGTACTAGTAAATTTGGTCAGCCTAGGAACCCAACCTTTAGTGGCCCTTCAAACGACAAACCTAAATCAGGTGATAAGACAAAGTCTAATTCTAAAAGAGATGATAGGGCAGGTGGGGGGGGGGGGGTCTCCTTCTGGTCCCGTTTGTAATTACTGCAAGAAAGTAGGGTATGCTATGTCTGAATGTTATTCTCTCCATCGTAAGGAGCAACGGTGTAAACAGTCAGTTCCTTCTGTGTTAGCTATGTCAAAGCCTAGTCAGAGACTTAGTGATATTTTGGAAGATTCTAAAGTTTTTGTCGAGATTAAGAGTTCAAAGTATGATAGTCTTGGAGAAGTACTCTCTCTTCATTTCTGAAGGTTTTGTTTCACTTACTAGTGATTTCACCAACTTGAAACCTGTGAAGACTTACTTAAGATATACTGGGGCTTCTCATTCTTTGATATTAGATGGCGTAGTGCCTTTGTCTGAGGAGACCTCTTGTGGTAGTAGTGTTTTGCTTCAAGGTGTAGAGTTAGGTTTTGTTAATGTACCTCTCCATTGTGTTTATTTAAAGTCAGACTTGGTACCATTGGTGTTAGACCAGAACTCCCCATAGAGGGCGTGTCGCTTATTTTAAGCAATGGCTGGAGAGAAAGTTAGGGAAGATCCATTAGTGTCCAGTATTCCTGATAAAACAGGTGATGCTGAGACTATTAATCAGGAATTTCCTGGTATTTTCCCTTCTTGTGCTGTAACTCGTTCAATGAGTAAGAAGGTTTCTGATGTTGCAGTAGTTGAGGATCATTATAGTCCAGGGTTAGGTGACACTTTCTTGGCTCATGATATAGAGGATGTTGGGGGCAAGTGTGATCTTTTGAGCAATTCTGTAGACGTTGACAGTGATAGAGTTGTTCCTAACAAAGGTTCTTCTTTGGCTGATATGATGAGTAAATCATCTTTGTCTAGAGAGGAGCTTATAGTAGAACAGGAAAAAGATCCTGAAATCTGCTTATTGTGTAATCGTGCTTTGAGTGAGGAAGAAGCTGAGAAAGAAGCTGAGAAAGTCCCAGTGTGTTACTTCCGTAAGTCAAGTGTGTTGATGCGCAAGTGGCGCCCCCCTGATGTGTCTCCCGAAGAAGACTGGAAGGTTGTCAATCAAATAGTTGTCCCACCAAGGTATAGGCAAGATATTCTGAGTTTGTCTCATGACGTACCTATGGCAGGGCATTTAGGTGTGACCAAGACTCATAACAAGATCTTTGATCACTTCTTTTGGCCCAAGTTGAAACGGGATGTGGCTGATTTTTGTAGATCTTGTCATACTTGTCAGGTGGTAGGGAAACCTAATCAGAAAATCCCTGTAGCACCTTTGCACCCCATTCCAGCTTCTGAGGAACCATTTAGTAGAACCATTATAGATTGTGTAGGTCCTCTACCCAAAACTAAGTCTATGAATGAGTATCTTTTAACTATTATGTGTTCTTCCAAAAGCTGTCCAATCGGACCAAGGTTCGAATTATATGTCTGTATTTTTCAACAAGTCATGTACCAGCTCCAGATCAAGCAGTATAAGTCAAGTGCTTATCATCTAGAGTCTCGGGGTGCTTTAGAACGTTTTCATCAGACATTGAGGAAGATGATGAGATCTTCTTGTTTTGAAAACGAAAGAGATTGGGACGAAAGTATACACATGTTGTTGTTTGGCGTTAGAGAATCTGTACAAGAATCTCTTGGCTTCAGTCCCTTTGAACTTGCTTTGGACACACTGTACACAACGCAACAAATAGTACAGTTTCAGAGTATCACTGTTGTTATATCGGCATATTTCATACAGTACAGATATCGACAAACACTTCAAGTTTACATTGTTGCATTAACATGGATACTTTCATTGTACAATGTAATTACCTTCTTGTAATTTAACATTTATCAACTCAAACCGTTATGTGAAAATGTATTATTACAAATTGACACAACTAATTGCTAATGCTGTCTTATACATTTTAACCTTGCACTATATAATTTTTATCAAATCAAAAATGCTGACACAGCATCAAAAATCATTATATTATCTTGTAGGTTTTAAAACGTTTAGACCACGTATTGAATCACTATTAAAATATACTACTGAGATTAATATCATGTGATAATTGGATAAAATGCCTACAATTGTCTATTATTTAATGCTCTCGTATACATTTTCATTAGTCGTGTATACATAAACCAGTAATAGTCTGCATAGTTCTATGAGAAAGTGTTTAATACAAAAAATGGTTAGTTTCTTAATGTATGTTCAGTTTTTAGCCCACCATCTGGTGGGCTATTCAAATCGCCCTGCGTCCGTGGTCCGTCGTCCTTTCGTAAACAATGCTTGTTATCACTATTTCTTAAAAACTACTGCAGGGATTTTGTTCAAACTTCACATGGAGGGTCCCCTTGGTCCATGTTTGTGCCATACAGATATTGTGGCTGATCGGAAAAACAAGATGGCCGCCAGGCAGCCATCTTTGATTTTGGCAGTTGAAGTTTGTTATCGATATTTCTTGAGAACTACTGAAGGGATTTTGTTCAAATTTCACATAGAGGTTACCCTTGGTTCCTAGTTGTGCCATTCAGATTTTGAGGCTGATGGGAAAAACCAATCTGATTAAAACACAGATCCTTATAAACACTCCGTTCAATAGAGGATCTGACAATATCCCATAAGGGGTCACGTCCAGATGACCTTTATACCACGTGTACCTCAGAGCAAATGCAGTTTCTACACCTTACAACATCAATTGAAAATGTCTTTTCGCCCCAATATACATATACAATAAGCTTTGTTGTGTACTTCGGGCGAGATGACTACATACACGAAAATAATTTGGACAGCTTCTTCAAACTATTTCGTCCTCAGTCAATATTCTGGCAGTGCCAATTTATTGGCCATTTCAAAAGGTCATCTTGACGTGACCCCTAATGGGATGTTCTCAGATCCTCTTATCCAACGTAGTGATAATAAGGATCTGTATTTTAATCACATCAAAGTCTATAAAAGTGGTAGTTTCTGCTCCTGCTTAGCGCTCAGCAAAAACGGGAGTGGGACGACTGGTTCGCCCGTTGTCACTATAATGTGACCGGGTGGGGTGTGTTGCTTGGTGTCTTCGGCGGCATGCTCCAGTGATATAGCACTATAAAAAGGGCAAAAGTTCCACTATACAAGAAGATACAACATGAATATACCGCAGTCTCCCGAAACACGCACCTCGCACAACATACACGCAACACACCGCATACATGGGAGGCCGTCCTTACATGACCATAGCTTTGTTTGTTTGTTTGTTTGTTTGAGTTTTACGGCCCATCGACAACTAAAGGATTTCAAAGCTTAAATTAAGAAAATTTCCCCTTTTGGGGCCCCGCCCTCTGCCCTAGGGGTCGGACCAGGCTCATTTATATAAAATATGAATGTCCTTCCACAATGATGTTTCAATACAAAATATGAATGAAATCAACCCAAGGATGAAGAGGAGTAGGATTTTAAAGCTTAAAAATAAGAAAATTTGCCCTTTTGGGGCCCCGCCCCTCAGTCCCTCATCCCAAGGGGTCGGACCAAGCTCATTATATAAAATATGATTGTCCTTCCCAATGATGTATCACACCAAATATAGATGAAATCCATCCAAAGGATGAGGGAGAGTAGTATTTTTAAAGCTAAAAATAACCATTTGGGGCCAACCCCTCAGCCCCTTGAGGACGGACCAGGCTCATGTATACAAAATATGTTTGTCCGTCCCCAATGATGTTTCACACCAATATAGATGAAATCCATCCAAGGATGAAGGAGGAGTAGGATTTCAAAGCTAAAAATAACATTTTGGGGCCACCCTCACCCCTAGGGAGGACGGACAGACTCATTTATAAAAAATATGTTGTCCATCCCCAATGATGTTTCACACCAAATATGGATGAAATCCATCCAAGGATGAAGGAGGAGTAGATTTCAAAGCTTAAATTAAGAAAATTTCCCCTTGGGGCCCGCCCTCTGCCCCTAGGGGTCGGACAGGCTCATTTATAATAAATATGATTGTCCTTCCACAATGATGTTTCATACCAAATTTGAATGAAATCAACCCAAGGATGAAGAAGGAGTAGGATTTTTAAAGCTTAAAATAAGAAAATTTGCCCTTTTGGGGCCCGCCCCTCAGCCCTCATCCCAAGGGGTGGACACCAAGATCATTATTATAAAATATGATTGTCCCACCAATGATGTTTTCACACCAAATATGGATGAAATTCATCCAAGGATGAAGGAGGAGTAGGATTTTAAAAGCTAAAATTAAGACAATACCCATTTGGGGCCCCACCCTCTCAGCCCTAGGGGTCGGACCAGGCTCATTATATAAAAATGATTTGTCCTTCCCCAATGATGTTTTATACCAAATATAGATGAAATCCATCCAAGGATGAAGGAGGAGTAGTTTTTTAAAGCTAAAAATAACCTATTTGGGGCCCCACCCCTCATCCCTAGGGGGACGGACCAGGCTCATTTATACAAAATATGTTTGTCCGTCCCATATGTTTCACACCAAATATGGATGAAATCCATCCAAGGATGAAGGAGGAGTAGGATTTTAAAGCTTAAATTAAGAAAATTTCCCCTTTTGGGGCCCGCCCCTCTGCCTATAGAGATCGGACCAGGCTCATTGA